>LPNX010215915.1:31946-60796 GCA_001517045.1 Pseudotsuga menziesii | reverse complement strand
GTTAAATCTCCACCACTAGATCTAGGTATTTGGCTTTTAATCTCCTCAGTCAATCTCCACCCTTGGATTAGTTCTTGATCAATGGTTGAAAGCTTGATCCATGTCTCAGCAATATACACCCTCAGATCTAGGTATTTGACCAAGATCTATCTTTAAATCAATGGTTTGGATGAGCTCTGGCAAAAATTTGGGCCCAAGGAGGCGCCCCCTCCAAACTTGGCTTTGACTTGGACAAAAACGTGGTGCCCTCCAAATGTGGCGCCCTCTAAAACCATGCTAGCGCTCCTCTAAATTTAGATTGGTGCCCCACTTTAATGCTTGGTGCCTCCACTACATTGGAGCGCCCTCTCTATATTAATGGGCGTCTTCCTCTAAATAGCGCCCCACTAACTAGCTAGCGCCTCCACTACTTTGAAGACGTCTCTTCTATTAATGGTGGCGCCCCACCTTTTAGCGCCTCCTCTATCTTTAGAGTGGGCCCTTCCCTTATTTGGTGGCGCCTCTATTAATGGTGGCTTCTCTTTCTTGATAGCGCCCCCTTTAGAGATGCTTTAGCATGTGATGCCTCCAAAAATGGTGGTTTGGTCACTCAATAAGCTCTAAACTTAGCTTTGACCATAGCCTTTTCCTCCAAAACATTCATTTAACCTTTAGACTTAGGTTAAAAGCTTATTTCACCTTAGATTTAAAATTTTCAATTTAATTTTTTAAATTTTTCCCATATTGACTTATAGGAAAAATTAAAAATAACTTGAAAATATTATATCTTGGCCATGGGGGGGTGGAAAAATTATGAATTAAATTCTCCAAGGCTTAACAACCCCCAAACCAATTTACCATGGCATTATTTGATTTTTCCTTCAAAATCAAATAATATGAATTTTGACTTAGGAAAATTAAGAAATTTCCCTAGGGGAGATAGACCCCTTCTGACCCAAATTGGTCTATCTCTTCAACCACTTACCAGAAAGACATGGGACTCGAAGCAATGGCTTAGGGGGTTTCATAGCAATTTTTCTTTGCATTCATAGCCCCTATTACAAAATGCCATGCTTGAGTAATTACATTATTACATCAAAACTCAGTTAATTAACCACCAAGGGGTGGAATTAATTAACTGGAAAAATTTAATAAGAAAAAATCAAAAACATGACGAAACTCCGCAAGACTCAGACAAATGTCTAGCATGGTCATGAATTACTCTTTAAAGCCTTAGCCACCTCATGGAATTGACTGGTAGAACACCCGTCACCACTTTGGAGGATTTTGAGTGAAAACCAAACCGATTAAACTCGTTTACGCAACAAGGTCAATTGGAAAGGGAAAAACACTCGATGAGGGGACTTCCCTAACAACCCGTTCCATGGTGTGGCATCCGTATCATATGACCCATACCAGCACATAAAATACATTAATTTTCCCACGCAGGGGAGCGGACATTTCGTTTTACAAAGGGGCAATTGCCCTGCAGAAGAGAAAAATCCTCAAATTTTTCCAAGGTATAATTATGTACATCCACATGTACATGGAGTTGCCACCTAGTCGAAATAGGTGGGCAACACGCCCACCATATCATAAATATCGCATGGAGTATGTGGAAATCAAATCATGTGGAGTGACACGTTGGAAAGTCAACAAAATTGGAGGCAAGTTATTCCGTGATATTAGCAATTTGATCGAAGGTTGGTTCAAGTGGTGACGAGCTCTCAATGAAGGAGGTTACGCCCTCTCTCCATAAGGGTGCATTGATGCATGTGTCAAGTTCTCACAATATGGTGGTGGCATTTAGGTGAAGGCGCATCTCTCTTGGGAGAGGTGGTGCCCTCTCTTGAGATCCATTCAATCAATATCCCTTCAATCACTCGTGAACTCAACTACGAACCCTACTCCACTCCCACTTGTGGATACGCTCCATCTTTGGAAATTTGGCTATTTAAGCAGGCATCCATTCTTCATAGAGGACGATGGGTTCTGAGGACCGAAAGGATGGGCTATGCTCTTGTACTCTGTAATGTTTATCTCATTTGAATAAAATGTGAAGACTTTGGAGGTCCATCTGGTGCAATAATCTTCTGTGAATGTTGTGTTGCTGCTAGGTGATATCTTGCTTGCTTTTTTCAACTTTTGCATTAAGTATGTAGCCTATCTAGCTTGGAAGGCCTTTTAGTGCACGAAGGATAAGCATTCATAGTTTTCACTTGTTTATTTATATTTTGTTATTAGAGATACAAGAGTAGCAAGACGTATTCAGTTGTACTAATGCTCTCTTAGTTTCTTTTCATAAAGATATACTAGTTTTAATCTCGCTTGTGTAAAATGTTTTAAGTTGTGGAGATCACCAATTTGAAAGAGGGAAGTGAGCTCGGTTGTGTCTTCTTTCCCTTTCAAAATTTTTACTTTAGATCTAATATTATTTTGCTCCTGCAGGCATCTCCAAGTTTTCTACAAAGTTCAAAGCTTGAGCTTATTCCCTCCTTTCCCTTCTTTCTTTCTTTTAAAATCAAATTTTCTTCTCCATTACTTGGCTCCATTTATGCTTAAAAAGTTAGATCTACAAAGTTTCATTTTATATCTTTCTTATTATGCATAGTTACTAGATATAAAGCAATTCAATGTTCATTCTAAGCTCAGATCTAAGTCGATTCCTTTAGTACTTACAAACACAATTTTTTTGAAATGTCTTTAAGTACTAAGTAGGTAGTATTCTATTGTATTTCTTGTACTAATCTACTAATTCACAATCATTACCTTGATGGTTTTTAGCAGGTTGAAGGAAAAAGAGAAGGAAATGTTGCCGAATTTTTGAATTATTGGCCATCCGGAGCACCCAAATTGCCCCCTTCTTCATTCCCCCTTTTCAAGCAAGCTTTGTAATCCTTTTTTATAATTTTCCAAGATCAAAAGGCAGCTCCATTCATAAAATTAGTATTGTAATAAAATTAATAGACGGTGGGCTTCAAGTCCTTGCACCCCCCTTCCCCATTTGGGGAAGGTCTGTGTCGCCTTTGTTTGGTTTACTACTTTTATTTGCTTAAAGTCTTTAGAGTAGTTTTTCTTTTGTGTAATAAATTTCAATCAAAGCTCTTTCCTTTAGTTTCTTTTCATTTCTCAAAATTTGGTACTAACCCAGCGTTGTTCTCCCGAGTACAGCCTTCAGGCCAGAAAGAGACTCTTGGTTGTAGTAACTAGTCTCACCATTTTTACTTTTTTTGAGCTTTCACAATTCTTAATTGGAATAAACAATCTACCCTTCCATGAATGTTCTTGCCCATCGCAGGTTCACCCTGGTCTTTGGGATAATCAAAAACAGAAGTGTGCACTTTCTAAGCTTTTCACATCTAACTAAGCAACTCACATTAATAAATTAACATCCCTTGAAAACATAACGAAAATAGGATATTATCAAAATTCAAGACTTGTGGGGAAATTTTACAAAGGAAGCGAGAACAACTAGAAAGTGACCACAGGGCCCCGTCAGGCTACATCCTTGTTTGTGTGGAGTTGGACATACCCCCGTGACTACATCTATCCCACACGTCCTTGTGTGAAGCCACTTGGGTTGGAATCCAGACATATTCCCAAGTATCGTTTGGTATATCAGGAATCCCCTCTTCCCCTTAATCCACTCATCATTGAATAAAATAAACCGGCCAAGTACAAATTGCAAAACATTTCCCTTTCACAACAACAATTTTGTGAATCCATTTGGCATTGGTTAATCTTGTATTATCATTATTTGCTTCAGTCATATCATGATAAATGTTATATTCTTATGTTGTTGAGTTCGATTTAATATTTGTAGTATCTCATGTCAGTATCATTTTCGAATCCTTTAAAACTCCTAAAAACAATCCCATCCACAACTAATAAATAACAATGATCCTTAGAAACTCTTTTGTAGCGACTACCCCCCTTGGCTTTGTTAGAAGTTCTGCCTAAACAGAGGAGTCTGGATCATGTGACAGCACCTGGCTTGAGACTTGCCCCCAAGGACGCACTTAGCAGCTTGAATATTTCTGCTGCACTAACCCCCAGGTGCGTGTAAGGTGGCAACACAACTAATTCAACATTCTACATGTTTTTTTAATACATATATGCATCAAAGTATTATTAATATTGTATAAAAATAATCCTGAAACACTTCACTCCCAAAGTCTTCTAGTAATTAGCACTTCATGCTCCCACTCCCAACAGCCTTGGTGTTTAACCACCTTTAATATCATGTATAATCAGGATATAAAGTAAAATAAAATAAAATCTACTTTGTAATGAGCAATGAAGGACAATCGTGCTGAAAAATGGAAAGGTTATGTTAAACTTGTTTGTGCAAATTTTATTTAGCTTGACGATGAAGTGCCCAATTCATTAGCATGGTCAAAAAATCCAACCACTGGTAACTTCACAGTGAAGCTGGGATATCCTGCTCAGATGGAAACTCAGTTCTCAGGTGACAAGGTTGGGTGGTGGGCTCAAGTCTGGAAATTACATAGCCCTCTAAAATATAAGATTATTCTTTGGCTTGCACTAAAAAGTAAGCTCAATAAGTGGGACTATGATATCAAGAAAGGTTGTGTTGGTCCCAGCAGGTGTTCAGTGTGAAAGAAAAGAATCTGTTAATCATTTTTTTTATTCCTGCGAGTACAAGGAAGTCTGGCATTTAGTTTCAGGAAAATTCAGACCAAAGACCAGTTGGTCCAAGCCAATGCTGGTTGATTGCATTTTGGACTGGTTCATGGATTCTTCAGTTTCTGTCATCTGAGTTCAAGGATCTCCCTAGTCATTTGAATTAAGATGTCTAGTGGGCATGAAATAAAGGCATCTTTCAGGACATAGTCATCCAGCAGAGGTTACAGCTCACCTTGTGGAAAAGTTCTCCCTTAAGCACAAGTCCATGATCAAAGATAAAGTCCCAAGGAACCCTGCTACGCCTATACTGACCTATAACATTCCTTGGGGTTTTTTTGATGGGGTTAGCCAAAAGGTCATAACCCCAAATGTGGCGTTGGTCTGGTTCTGCATTTATCCCCACTATTATCATGTCAGGTTTGCCCCAGGGGGCAGTTCTAACACCAAAGCTGAATTCTCAGCTCTTTGGACCCTTCTCTATTTTGCATCCATTCTAAACATACAGAAACTGCAAGTCTTGGGAGACTTGAAGACTGTTATGGAATGGGCAAAAGGAAAAAATAAGGTGGAAGTGGCCCGCTTGGCACATTTATATCAGGATATTCAGGCATCTCTTCAAGCTTTCAAATGGACATCTTTCTCTCAAATTTACAGAGAGCTTAACTCTCAAACAGATTCTCTTTCCAAACAGGTCTTGCTCGAAGTGGGATCTCTGGCCACCTAGGAATTCTTCAAAGGCATGGAAAGGGGGGCTATGGAGTTTCATTTTTAACCTCAGTTTTCTTTTTGTTCAACTGTCCATCTGTATATTTTGTGAGCTTCTTGAATAGACCTGTTGAGAAGGTGTATTATTAGCTTTATATAACAGACCAGATTTTGACTTGGCTTCCCTATAGCTAGTTTTTATGCAAGATGTACTATGTAAGAAACAATGATTAGATCTCGAAGATGGAATAGGCATTGTCATTGTAACGAAAGTAACCAAAGACTGGGGCAAATAGACAGGTTAAAACCTTGGTTTTATTTACTACTATCCATCCTTACTAATCATTTCTGTACGAAAATATAATAAAAGAAATTTTCATTAATCCCTTTCCCTAATAGCAGAAACTTTGCTAATTTATGGGAAACATCTTTGCTTTCCACAGCATATATTAGCTTCTCTTAAATTGTGTCTTTCAAATTGTGGTTTTCCATGAATCCACTGATAGTAAGCATGGACAGTGCAAACAGATTGATAATTCAAAGTAAAACATGGCACGTACCTGAGTTTCCCGACCAGTAACACTTATAAAGTTCCTCCACTCGTTGTGGCACAACATTTGCTCGTTTAGATTCATTGAATGGATGCCTACACAAAATTCGCTCCTGTTCCTGTCCATTGAAAGTAATCAAGTTAGGAAGGCAAATAATTTGCCAAGGGAGAAAGTAGGTCAGAATTCTATCAAGTAGATGAAAATACATCAAGTAGAATCTAGTGTGAATGCGTTATAAGCCTAGGGGAAAACAATGACTAAATAGCCCAAAAAGATGGAATCTGGAAAAGAACTCTACTAGAACTGACAATTGCAAATTTATGTGAGAGAAATACGATTCCTTTCTTACCATGATTCCTCTGAGTCGAATGTTAGATTCAGGGAAAAATATGACACTTTTAAAAACAATCCTCTGAGAATCCTCACTAATCAAAAGAATGTAGGTTTACTTATAAATTTTGACAGATATAATTAAAAGTATAGATAATAGTGCACTGTTATTTTATCAGTTTGGACTGACCCTAAGACATTCTCTTCAGTGTTAAGCAAAAATATTAAAAGTCAAACCTATTTCAATCCAAGGAACCATTGATAAGTTGTTTTCTTACAGTCAATACTACATAATAGATTCTAGACAATACCCAAAAATGATAAAAGTCAAGCCTGTTTTAATCCAAGGAAACATCAATAAGTTGTTTTCTTACAGTCAATATTACCTGCTAAATACTAGACAATACCAAGTTATAATTGTGGGAACCATATAAACTAAGATATTCTCCAAGGCCTGAAGACAAAATGTGATACTGTTTAAACAAATACTCTGCCTCAAGAGTCAATAGCACACTTGCATGAGTATGCTCTTTAGGATATACTAATCAAGGTAATGTTGGTTCACCCATAAATTATGATAAATGTAATTAAAATTATAGATAATACAGCACCATTGTTTTATTAGTTTGAACTGCCCTTAAGACATTCTCTTAAAAGTTAACAAAACTGATAAAAGTCAAGCCAGTTTTAAAGTAATGAACCATCAAAAAAATGTTTCCATACAGTCAATATTACCTACTAAATTTTGGACAATATCAAGTTCCAACTGTGGGAAGTTGAAAACCAGATAATGCTATTTGCCAAGGAGTGTTTCCAATCATCAAAGATACTTCAAGCTTCTATATCAACAATGAAATGATCGTTTTCAACACATCAAATGAAAGATAAATAGTGAATTCCTTGAAAAGTTACTCTGGCCAAAGCACGCAAGCAAATAACACTTACATTTCCTCTTCTTACCCAAGAAGGAGGCAAGCATCTCTGACTAGCCCCTAGGTTAGATGATTTTAAATATTTCCTAAGAAGACGGAAATTAACAAAACCCTATATTGCTAAATTATCCATGAAAAAAATGGCATCTGTATTATACAAAAACCTTGCCGTCAAAGTCCAACCAAAATGTTTAAGGTTGACCATTCTAGAAATATTACATACCCTAACACTTCGAAAGCAGACAAAAAAACTGATTGTATTATATTTAGTAATCCTTGAATTCTATCAAAACAAATCTATGATTAGTCATGCGAATAGCATAGATCCATCTGAACCCTGAACCTAACAAGCACTAACAAGGATAAAAAAAACTCAACACTGAACCTCTTGCCACTTAAAATATATGGGATTAAAAGTGGATCTATGCCAGTTTGATTGATTTTCTTTTAAATATAAGGTCAAGTGCTGTTATGTACATTAAATAATATATATATATATTAATTAAAATGTAAAAATATAATGAAATAATAATATATAATACACATATATATATATATAACCAAAATTATTATGAGTAGTTGTGACTTTAAGAACGGTCACGTAAAAAGGCTTATATAAGCCAAAAGACTTATTGTAAATTTTATCATATTAGACATTTTTTTATAAACATATATTATTTATCAAATTTCAAGTTTTATTTTTCTGCTTGCTCCAGTGGTATTAGAGCTCGGGACACCCGCTGAAAATCACCCCTACCGTCCAAACTACAGCTGCTGACTCCTCTGCTCTTTGTTCTACCAGCCCACCTCCACCCTCGGCTCCTCGCTGCTACCTTTCACCCACCATGCCCGCGTTTTCCATCTTGACCGCTTCCTCCCATTCCCGTCACCACTACACCACGTCCACCAAACTGCTTCTGCGTCCTCACTCTCATTGCGTCGTCCACCCTCTCCGCCTGGTCAACACCACCTATCTCATGTCCCCGCGATCCTCCGCCACCTCTTCCCGCATTCCCCTCTGCTCCATGTCCTCCTGCATCTGCTCATCTCCTTCCCCTCTCCACATGTGCTACCTCATCGCCCCCCTCAACCCGACTCCACTCCTNTTGCTCCCACACTAGCCTCCTCCTCTCAACACCCCCGCGCTCCTCAACGCTCCCACCCCCCTGCGCAGCCCCCACCTCCGCCACAAAAAAAATAATAATAATAATAATATATTATTATTAATAATTATGTAGTTTTAAAAAAAATTATAACAATAATATTATTATAATATATTAGAAAAAAATAAAAACAAAGTGGTTGGTTGGGCTCGAATAGCCAACAAGAACAAATCAAGGTTTAGCATGGAGAAAATTCCAGTAGTCGCCAGAAGCCAGAATGGGAGATGCCAAATTGGACCAATTGGACGAAAAAGTCAACAAAAAGTATGCAAAACTCAAGACGAAAATCAACAAAAATAATAATGCATTAACAGGAATCAAGGAAGGAATAGAGCAAGGCATTAGTGCATTGAAGGTAGATCAAAAGAAAACTCAAGAGTCTCTCAATAATATCTTGGCCAGATTACTGCCACACACTTTGTTTCACCCACCTAGCCATAATCCACCTCTAGACCCCTTCAATACACCTCCACAAAGGCCTAAAACGCCAGGAAACACGACACAGCGCCACCCCATGAACTTCCTTTCTTTAACATTCCGTCAATATCAATTCCCCAAACACACGGGTACCAGATAAGGGTGAGACTAGAGTTACCCAAATTTGATGGTGACGAAAAGCAATGCATCGCATGGACCAATAAAGTGAAAGAATACTTTGACATCCATAACATACCTTACGATAGCGAGAAGATTAAATGCGCCTCCATGAATTTGGAGAGGAATGCATAGTACATGTGGTAGAAGACGAAACCCGAGTCTGTTCCTTTAGTCGGAATAACTTTAAGAACGATCTTCTTAAGAGGTTTCAAGGTGTAACCAAGAAAGACTTCTTTGCCAAGATCACCAGATTGCAGCAAAAAGGCAGTGTAGATGAGTACAAATGTAAATGGAAAGCTTTGGCAACTCGAGTTCCAGAACTAACTGATGACCAACGTCTGCAAACATACATACATGGACTAAAACCTCACATTCGAGATGAGTTAGAATTACATAACGCTTCCTACCATGGAGAAGGCAAGACGTAAGGCCAAGATCATCGAGAACAAGTTTAAATGACCCGTTCAAAGTAGCTTCAACAAAAACTACTCCCAAAGGAATCCTCCCCAATCAGTGAATATGGGAACTTCAAAATATACGTTGTCACATCTAAGGGAAGGAACAAAACCTAGTTTAGAAGCCCAGAGGATGAAGGAAGGAAAGGAGCCTAACTTGAAGGTTATGGTAGCAGATAGCAAGAAGATTGAAAATGTGGGAAAATGTCACAAGGTTAAATTACAAATGCAAGAGTATAATCTAGAATCTGACTTCTTTGTCGTACACCTTCGAGAAGTAGATGTTGTATTGGGAATCCAATGGTTGCAAACATTGGGTACTTACTCCGCTAACCATCAAGAGCACTTCATCAAGTTCAAATGGCTAGGAAAAAAGTACAAATTGTATGGCTTCAAACCACCCCAAACTCAATTGGTTACATCACATTAGATGGAAAGGCTAATTCAAAAAGGAGCACCTGCTTACATAATTCAATGTCAAGAGATGGAATTACTAACATGTGAGGGAGATGACTGCAAGCGACCAAAGATACAAGAGCTAATCCAAAAACACCACAAGGTATTTCAAGAGCTTCTAATGGAGCTCCCACCAAACAGAAAGATTGAGCACATGATTGAGATAGAACCAGGGGCAAAACCTATCAATATGAGACCATATAGATATCCTCATCACCATAAAACAGAGATCGAAAGGTTAACCCAATATTTGTTAAAATGTGGAGTCATTTCAAAGAGCAGAAGCCCTTATGCAGCTCCAGTAGTGCTAGTTCGAAAGAAGGATGGGTCCTTCAGGTTGTGTATAGATTATAGAGGTCTCAACAAGGTAACAAGTAAGAATAAGCTCCTTGTCCCATTCATCAATGAGATGATGGATGAACTTCATGGAGCTAAGTACTTCTCAAAATTAGACTTGAGACCATTATACCCATGAACATAGCAAAAATTGCCTTTTATACCCATGAGGCCATTATGAGTTAAAGGTTCCAGCCATATTTGCGAAAGTTTGTATTGGTATTTTTTGATGATATCCTCATATATAGCAAAACTTGGAGGAAGCATGTCCAACACTTGGATTAAGAACTCACCATCTTGGAAGAACATCAATCCTTGGAGCTTCTCTCTCTATTTGTCTCTGACTCGGGACCTGCTATCCACTCAAATCCTCCTAATGTAGGTTGTACATGCACATACTCGCCATCTCTCCGATGACCTATCAACATAGGATCAATCAGATCCACTCCCACTACATAGATAAATATGTTTTCACTCTTTAACACCACTACATACCCTACACCTTCCAACGCTGGAATAGAGATTTTGTTATCTCTTAGCCCTAGAACATAGAGAAATCCTAATACCTCTAGAATCTCTCCAAACTCTAGCTAGAACCGTACTCATCCCATTCCTCTGGTTGCATACATTGTGCCCTCTCCATCCTGCACAAGTTGCTCTGGACTTGTCTGTAAAGTGAGGAATGCATCTCGCATCCCTATCATGTGGCTACAACACCCACTACTAACTATCCATCTCTCCTCAACCTCGACCTTAGGTTGATTACTGTCACAGCCCGACACAAATAAGACAAGGGAAAACTCTTTCTCGAACTTCGTAGTGTAACTCCATTTCTCAACTATAGATGCAACTTATTCCTCTTCCTGCTTGCCCCTCTTCTTATTAGGACATTGACGAGCAGAATGGCCAAACTCATTGCATGAATAACACTTGACTCTACTCAAGTCCTTCTCCTCACCTCTCTGCTGCTTAGCCCCTCCCTTAGGGCCCTTCTTGGACTTTTTTCCTATAGCTGACAAGGCAACATTCTCTACTCCTTCCTTACCATTTGATAAGCTATCCTGCACATAACTTCTTTGGGTCTACTCCTGAATGAAATCGTCCCAAAGACGATCCCAAGAAGGCACGTTCTCTTTCGCTACAATGGCATCCACGAAAACAACCCAAGGCTTTGTCATGCCATTCAAGGTTGTCCGCACTAGAACACTACCCTCGACCTTCTCTCCAATTGCACCAAGATCATCCCACACCTAAGTGATCTTGGTAAGGTAGGAAGCAACATTTTCTGATGTAGCCATCCTTATGCTCTTCAGCTTCTTTCTTAGTACCATCTTTCGATTTTCACTCGAAATATGGTACAAATTGTTTAAGGCATCCCACATTCAGTAACCACTATCCTTACTAGAGACATGTTGGGCCTATCCTTACTAGAGACATGTTGGGCATTAAACAATGAAAATGGTGGCATTAAATTGGGTTGGGGAATGAGCTGAAAATTTACATGGTATCAGAGCTTGGTTAGAGGAGCAGAATTAATACAATGAAAATTTTAGACTGCCAATTAATAGGCCACTTCTCCACCTTTTTGAATCAATTTGTAGGGACCATAAAACCTTGGTTTGAGCTTTTCTAAACCTTTACCCTTTATGGTGGTTTGTTTGTAGGGCTGTAACCTCAAATACACCAAGTCATTCACTTGGAATTGTCTCTCCATTCTATGTTGGTTTGAATATTGTTTCTACTGATTTTGAGCAACCTGCAAGTTATCTCTCAAAACCTTCAAAATTTCTTGACTTTCTTCAATCCATTCCTTATCCTTTGGAGCTCTACTATCACCACAAATGTGGTCAATAAAAGTGGATGCATCATAACCATGAAGTGCTTTAAAAGGAGACATGCCAATGGACATATGGAAACTAGTATTGTAACAGAACTCACCCAAATGCAACCATTTTATCCATGTTTTTTGCTGCCCACTAACATAGTTCCTCAAGTAGCCTTCCAACCATTGATTCACCCTCTATGTTTGGCCATCAATTTGGGGTTGATAGCTTGTGCTAGGTGTCAAATTTGTCCCCACCATTTTGAAGAGTTCTTGCCAAAATGCACTAAAAAATCTGCTATCTTTGTCACTGACAATGCTCTTAGAAAACCCATGCAATCTGAAAACTTCATAAAAAAATAGTTCAGCCACTTGTGCAGCAGTGAAAGTGGTAGTAACAACAAAGAAATGAGCAAATTTAGTGAGTCTATCCACCACCAAATATATGCAATCCTTACCAAATACTTTGGGAAAACCAGTGATGAAGTCCATGGAAATGCTCTCCCATTTTTGTACCGGAATAGGCAAGGGATGTAAGAGACCAGGTGGATGAGTGTGCTCCACTTTGTTTTGCTGACATGTGGGGCATTCATTAACATACATCAGCCTTCAACCCTTTCCATGAAAATATTTCTCTCACATTCGGTATGTTTTGAAGAAATCGGGGTGACCTGCTAGAGGAGAATCATGAGCTTTCTTTAAAATTTCCTCCAAATTCGAATTAGGGACCAAATAGATTCTATCTTTGTAGTAGATGATTCCTTCCAACACCTTATATCTATCATAATGGTTAGTTCCATCAAAAAGTTTACAAGAAAATTTATCCTTGGAATACTCTACTTCTAATGTGGCTTTCCAATTTTCTGCTACATCCATTGGAGAAATAGAAGGTTTTCTAGATAAGGCATCAGCTACCACATTATTTTTTCCCTTCAAATATTCAATATCAAAGTCAAATGCTTGAATCTTACTCACCCACTTTTGTTGCCTTTCATTTAGATCCTTTTGAGTGAGGAAGTACCTTAAGCTGTTATGGTCAGTTTTGACCACAAATTTGTTTCCCACCAAGTATTGTCTAAACTTGATCAAAGCATGCATAATGGCTAGCATTTCTTTATCATAAATGGAGTAAAGCTTCTCATGTGGTTGTAGCTTCCTACTCTCAAAAGCTATTGGGTGTTGTCCTTATTTTAGGACTGCTCCAATGCCTTCTCCTGATGCATCACATTCCAAGACAAATGGTTTAGAAAAATCGGGGAAGGCTAGAAGGGCAGTTGCTTATTACCTCCTTCATTCTTTGGAAAGTTTTTTCAGCCCCTCCATGCCATTTGAAAGCATCTTTCTTTGTCAAATCAGTGAGAGGTGAAGTGAGTTGGGAGAACACCTTCACAAACTTTCTATAGTAGGTGCAAATTCCAATGAATCCTCTTAATTCAGTGAGACATTTGGGATGAGGCCACTCTAAAATGGCTCTTATTTTCTCCATATCCACCTTCACACCATCTTGACCAATGATGTGTCCAAGATACAAGAGCTCTGTCAAACCAAACTCACATTTTGACAACTTAGCAAACAAAGATTGATCATGCAGAATTTTTAATACCTCTTCTAGATTATGCAAATGTTCTTTCCAAGTTTTATTGTAAATAAGAATGTCATCAAAGAAAACTAGTACAAACTTACGAAGTTGCTAGTGGAAGATATTGTCCATGCACGATTGGAATGTGGCGGGTACATTTGTCAAGCCAAAGGGCTTGGAAACAAACTCAAAGTGACCATAGGGGCATCTGAAAGCAGCCTTTGGTATGTCTTCTTCTCTCATTCGAATTTGATGATAACTAGATCTAAGGTCAATCTTTGAGAAGAACTTGGCCCCATGGAGCTCATCCATGAGCTCATCAATCCTCGGGATGGGGTATCTATTCTCTACTGTCTTCTTGTTTAATGCTCTGAAATCAATGCACATTCTCAAGGTTCCATCTTTTTTCTTTACCATAACAACTGAAGAAGCAAATGGGCTGTAACTAGGCCTTATGATACCCAACTCCAAGAGTTCTTTAATGGCCTCTTCAATCTCATCTCGAATCCTTTTGGGGTGTCTATAGGGTTGCATTTTGATAGGTTGTGTTCCTATCTCTAACTCAATGATATGCTCCACCCCTCTATCTGGTGGTTTTCCTAGGGGAAGGTCTCCAAAAACCTTCCCATACTTACTTAATAGTTGCTCTATCTCCTTAAGATGCTTGGCAATCTTCAAGTGAGGCTTAGGAGATGTAATTAAACATTCAGCAGCCCATTCTATGTCTCCATGCCTCAAGATAAACCTCATGCTATGAGAGGACACCACTTGATTTGGGTAAGTGTGCATTCCCCTCAACAAGATGGGTTTCCCTTCCGAATTTTTGAACCTTATTTTAGGAACTTGATAATTCACTGTATGATCCCCTAAAGAATACAGCCATTGTACTCCCAAAACCACATTTCAGCCGCATTCACTACATAAAAATGTCAGTGATAGTATGATTTCCTAGAGTACATTGAAGCTTTTGAATCCATTTAGTGCAGTCCATAGAATTATTACCTCGAATGATGACTGTAAAACCATCAAAAGTTTCGGCTTGCAACTTTCTCCTCTCCACCAAGGCTGCAGCTATGAAATTGTGAGTGGCTCCACCATCCACTAAAAACCGTGACCTTTTGCCCTTGTATGTTAACCTTGAGCCTCAATGTGTGGAATCTAGGTACACCCGAGAGCGCTGCAAATTTTCCTGTATCAAGAGTGGCTTGTTCTTCTTCTGTTGGTTCATACCCTTCTTCTTGGGCTGCAAGTTGTGCTTCTTCCTCCTTCTCTTCCTCTTCATCATCTTCAGAAAAAACTTCAATGTAGTGTGCCTTCCCCTTGGCACATCTGTCCCGGAACCCAAGGTTGTTGGCATGTAAAACATAGTTTTTTTCTTCTAAGTTCTTCTTTGCTTGGTCCTCCTTTACTTTCTTTGGTAGAGGAGTCCTTTCGCCATGATTTCTTACCTTCCTTGAACTTGGAAGGGAAATTTGGCTTGGGAGGGTATTTGGTTTTTGGCAATACATTCTGCAAATCCCTTGTCAAATTCATGGCATCCTTCAATGTGGCTTGCTTGTGGGCTTTCACTAGCCCTCTCAAAGGTTCTATCAATCCTTCAGTAAACAATAAAACCAACCTAGACATAGATACATCAAAAACCATTACTTAAAGCTTTTCAAAGGAATTCCTACTTGCTTCAATTGCGCTAGTTCTTTGAAAAGAAGTGTTACCCACAAAGCCATGCTTAGTTGGTGGTATCAAGTGAGTCGAATGAAAGGAACAAACAACATTGTTCATCTTTTAGAATTCAGAAGTCATTCAGGCTTCTTCTGGGAACTTTTTGTTAATTTTTTGTAACACATGTTCATACCACCCCCTTGGGGAAATTGTAAAAAATGTCCTAGCATTTAATTTTTTCTGAGTTTTTCACTCACCTCCAAACATGGGTAGTCGTATTGATATTTTGGCCTTAGGAGGTTGTTAGAGCCTTCGTGTCGGTGTTTTTCAACATGCTAGGCATTGAAATTGAGTCGTATGGACATGTGCTAGGTCCCCCTAGAGTTTCATTCTTTTCCGAGAAAAATTTATTTTTCCGCAAAATTATGCCATTTTTTAATGGTTTATTTAAAAAATTTCAAAATGTAATAAAAGTCAGATACGGAGTCTGTTTTTGGTGTGGGACCACTCATTTTCACACTCAGAGCGTCCTCTTTATCCCAGGGCCACTTTTCATATATTTCAGGCGGCCGAAACACCCCGTGGAGCATTATTCAGCTAACGAAGCATTAAATTACGACATTTTGGCACTAAAAGACAAGTTTGAAAAGTAAAAAAATTAAGTCAAAGTTTGAGTGAGGTGACATGGCATGGGTTCCCCATTAAACATGCAACCCTTTTCTAACTTGTAATACATTTCAAACTTTGGAAAACAAGTGATATCAAATGTAGTTTGGAAGCTCACGATTATGGGTGACGTCAACCTCCTCTCGCTAGTTTAAAGCTCGCGTGAGGATTGGAGGAGTTAAGTGGGGTGGACCCATCACTCACTTATTCATTGTTCTAAATTATGAAACTTTGGTTTAATGAAGTGTGGCCAGCGAATGTAAATTGGGATGACATCACCCACTTCCTACCAACCTCGTGAAGCCCACACCTGAGGGGAGAAGGAGACGCAATGCAAATGTTGGTGAGTGGTTGGTGTTTGTTGGTGCTTAATGAGTGGTTTGGAGAGTCAATGGTGAGTTAAGTGAGAGAGGTGTCAATCACCTCTTCAATTCCTCTTCACTTCAAGCTCAGTTCAACTCAGGTCTATCTTCAGTGTTGGTAGCCCCCCAGGGGCCTGCTCTGGCTATAAATAAAGCCTTTGCCTCTTTCACAAACTAGTTGGGTCTTGAGAAGAGAGCGCAAGCTATTGTATTTTCCATGCTTTTGTTATTTTGTTGATAATAAAAAGAAGCTTTGGAGGATAATGGTGGTGTGCTACTTTGTGTGGGCTAAGATTGTCATGTTCTATTGAGGTAAAACTGTGTATTTGTCCAATTTTCTTGCATTATTCTTGGTATAGATCTTGCCTACAAGGATTTCTCGGAATCAGTAGGAATAGAAATTGAAAGTAAGTTTACTTTAGTTTCTATGTTATCATGTATGCTAAAAGGCCAAATATTGCATTTTAATAAGTTTATTTATATGTGTTATTAACTTCTTTTTTATATATGTTTCAAGATCTCATGGTTTTTGAGCCGAATAATTATTCACTCATACAAATAATATTACCAGAAAAATTGGTAAATGAGATAAGCCATAAGGCAAGTGTATATTAATGATAAGATAAGAGATGATATGTTACGATGGTGGCCCTACCTTAAATATGGCTTGGGCATTTGAAATGAGGAGACACCTAATTTCATAACCTAACTTAGTTAACCTAATTATTTAATGATTATCTTATTTTATGTTTGTTACATTGCCACTCTCTTGGAAAGGCTTTGTCCTCAAAGCCTTATAATGTTGTCGCGTCGTTCTTTGTGATGTTGTGGCTGAAGAAACATGTCAATACGAACTGCTAAGTGTAGAGCATAACTTTCGATATGTGGATAGGTCAATCCATCCTAAATTGATTTGTTGTTGACTATTGAGATTTTCGACTGATCTATCATTAGGAGCTTTGATCATATTAGTATCATTATCTTTCGACATTTCCCACTTTTTTGAGTTTCGCCTTTTATGGTTGGGGTTTCGATAAGGAATTTTCACAATGTCATTTTCTTTTACTGAGTGTCGTCTTTTGAGTTGGAAGTTGTATTTTCATCGCTTGAGGTTTTAAGGTTTCCTTCTATATCTTTTCCAACTGCACGTAATCATTTTGAAACTTCTTAATCACTTCTACTTGCTCTTTTCTGTCATCTTCAAACTTCTTAAGTTGTTCCTTAAGATCTTTGTTATGACTTCTGATGCAATCATTTTCTTCCTGCTTGTCTAAAAGTTTCCCTTCAATGTCTTATGTAGATTGTTCTGTCTTCCAACTATTTTTCAACTTCTTAAATTTTGTGACTAGTGTTTTGTTATGATTCCTTAATCTGAAAATTTCTTCGGAATTGTTGGATAGTGTTTTATTACTTTTTGCGATCTCCAACTTATGAGTCTTTTTAGAGTCGTCATTTTGTTGTTGAAGAACTTTTATCTGTTGTCGATACTGGTCGATCACTGATTCTTGATTTTCTAATTTATGTCATATCTGCGTTAGTTCTTCATCCTTGTCGCTAACGATTTTGTTCAACCATTTTATTTCTGCTTCGTAATCATTTATTTCTTTCTTTATATCTTGATTTTTCAATCTCTGATTAAAATCGTTTTCGTCTTTTAATTTCTCAATTTGGGCAGACAATTTTTCTATATGATTTTTCTGGTCGGAAATTTTTTGTTCCTTGAGCTCTTTTTGTGTCTCATGTATTTTAATTATTACTTCCGAGTTCGTATTTGTGTCTCGTAACTCTTCATTGTCTCTTCGATAATGCTTTAACTTGGCTTCTAATTTCTCTATTTGTAGTCGCAAACCAGATTCCATGATCTCTGATTTCTTCGACACTAGATGGTTGTCTGGATTATAGATAGTCGTCAATTTTCTTCGATTTGTTCTCTTTGTATTAGGTTAAAATAACCTTTTTTTTTTCAAAATAATAATTATTATTAATTTTTTTTTTTTTTTTACTTCGACTTTTTTTTCTATTTTTTTTTCCAAAAATAAGTCTTTTTTTTTATAACAAAATTATTATATATAACAATAATATTAATATTATTGAAATATAATAACTATTTTTTTTATATAATATAATTTTTAATATAATAATATTATATTATATTAAAAAAATATAATTTTTTGTTTTGGTTTGTGGTGGAGGAGGCAGCGATGGTGGCAGAGCGGAGAAAGAGCAGGGAAGGTGTCGACGTGGAGTGAAGAGTAGGGAGGAAGGAGGTGGAGTTGACGGTGGTGGGATGAGGCGGCGGCGACGACAGTGGTGGTAGCGCAGAGGGAAGAGCGTAGATGGAGCTGGAGCGGATGGACAACGGAGGAGCGTTGAACTCGAGGGAAGGATGGAAATGGAGGGCGCAGGGAGAGGGATGAGTAACAACGATGGAGGATTGAATGCCGGATTGGGGATGTACAAGAGGGGTGGCCGATGGAGGATGCGGGTCGGTGAAGGACTGGGCGTGAGCGTTGAGGAGGTGTAGAGAGGGCGTGGCCTGTGGGAGGGTGGGCGTGTGAGCAAGTGGAGAAGCGCTGAGAGGGATGGAGAGCCGAGGCTGGGAAACATGCGGGCTGGAAGCAGGTGTGTGTGGTGCAGGCAGAGCAACAAAATAAATGTGCAGAGGGAGCGTGGGATGCGAGGAGCTACGCGTGGAGGGAGCAGTAAAGGGTAGATCGGTGTGCAAGGGAAATGTCGCATGGAAGGGAGTGTGGAGCCGAAGGTTGGGGAGTGGAGTGGCAGCATGGGTTGCAGAGGGGTTAGTGGTGCGGCCGTGGAGTAGCGGAAGGAGATGCAGAGGGGAGACTGCAAAAAAAAAAATCTTTTTTTTTCCTTGAAAGGAATGAAAAGGTCAAAGACCTGCAACTCAAGGAAACCCTGATTTTCTCAGACAAGGTCTGAATTTGTTGACCACCAGCCCGATCAAACAACGAGAGCTCTGATACCAAATGAGCCGAATAATTATTCGCTCATACAAATAATATTACCAAAAAACTTGGTAAATGAGATAAGCCATAAGGCAAGTGTATATTAATGATAAGATAAGAGATGATATGTTACAATGGTGGCCCTACCTTAAATATGGCTTGGGCATTTGAAATGAAGAGACACCTCATTTCATAACCTAACTTAGTTAACCTAATTATTTAATGATTATCTTATTTTATGTTTGTTACAGTTATTGCATGTTTTGGTTGAGTTTCAGGATTCCTAGCGTTGAATAGGTGTGGATCTAATTTGACTCCACCCCACTTCAAACAAATACGAAGACATAGTCCCTCGACATTTCACTACGAAGTTTCCAAGCAAATCCTCCGCGACAACAGACTCTTTTTCTCTCCTTTCTCTTATTTAAAATCAATATTCCCCTCTGTTCCGTATCTTGTTTACTTAGATCTATGCAATAAAACATAAATATTTGTTAGATCTAGTTTCTTCAAGATTTAATAGCTCAGATCTAGCAAGTGCTTAAGTTTTCATCTCATTCAAAGTATATCTGGCATAAGAAATTTATTTTTTGCAAAGGCATTGTAGGAAAAATCTCTAGTTTGCATAAAATAGTTTTTCCTTAAATTCTAATGATATATGTTGCAACAAAGTGATAAATACTATTGGTTGCCCAAAAAGCAGGCCAAAATCCCAATGAAAGCTTGCTTTCCTTGGTTAACTTTCGCATCTTTTCCACTTTTTTGTGTTGTCCAAAAACACTTTTAAAGTGTTTTTTGGGCACTTTATACTAATTAAAGCTTGCTGGTTTTTAGCAGGTCCGTCCAAAAAGAGGAGGAAGTGCTGTCCAAAAGTCGCTTTTTGGACCATCCAAAGACCCCTAGGGGCTTCCTCTTCTTCTGTGTTAACTTTTGGACATTTTTGTGAACCCTTGGGTTCGTCTTGTATAAGAACCAAGTGGTATTTTCTAACAAGCTGTAATCAAATATAATAAAAAACAAACTCAAGTAGGGTCTTTCGATCCTACTCTCCATCCCCCCTTGGGGGATCTATGTCTTTTTTCCTTTTTTCCTTTTTTTGCTTTTCTTTTGTTTAGTTTTGTTTTGTTTTGTTTATTCACATGTAAGTAGTGTACTTTGTGTTACATTGCAAATTGTTTACATCTTTCAAGTTCTCAAAGTAAACTTACTACTTACCCCACGATTTCCCGAGTGACCCGAAAGGGGAAAGAAATTCGTGGTAGGATAATTAGATAACTGTGTTTTCTTTTTGTTCCGCACTTCATTTCTAATTTCAAGAACTTAAAACAATCATAAAATCAACCCCTCCTTGCTTTCCTGATTGCGGTTCACTTGAACCAAAAGAGATCCTTGGAGGTTCATTTTTTCTTCTTTTAAAAGGAAACCTTTAATAAAATCTTTAAAATCCTTTAGACTTCGTTGTGTATGCTCTGCACTGCTGCGATTCGTCCGATCAGTCGGTTGCATCAAAAGCAACGTGGGTGACCAGATTAATTAAGTCTTCGCACCTCGAATTAACCTCCCAAGCGAAAATCCAACGCCTCGAATTAATCCGTTGCGGTGGCAAAATCCACAAAGGAAGTGGGAACAACTGGGTAGCGATCTCGGGACACCGTTAGGTTACACCCTTGTTGGTGTAGTGTTGACAACGTCTCAGAGACTCCAACCAGCCCACATTTCCTTGCGAGGAGCCACATCAGATAACGATTTTGAACATACTCCACCTTCGTGTATATTTGGAGTCCCCTTTTCCCTTAATTTAATCGACTCATCCCATATTTAATCTAAAATTTGACCAAGAGCACTTGCAACATTTCTTTCAACAATACAATAGCATTTTCATTTGTGGACTCCATTATTGGCACTAGTTTCTGTTTACTTGATATCATCATATGTTTCCACATGCTTTGCTTATCATATATTGATCGTTATGTTGTTGTGGTTTAATTAATATTGCAATATCTTGTGTCAAATTTGGTTTATCAAACTCCTAAATAACTCATTCATCACCATCACACTAAGCTTTAATAGCCTTAGCAATTTAATAGGGTCTACCTGTTAGGAATTATGATCCAAAATGTAATAATTAGAAGTTTAGTTTAATAAATGTAAAAGGGCATCTACACACTCACGTGATTATGTGAGGTGTCCCTTAGTTAGTTTTGGTAACAGTAAATTAGTTGTTACTCTTTGGATATTTAAATCCTTCGAGTTTTCCATGTGAGGAAATCTTTCGGGATTTAGCCCTCACATCTCTGTGATGTAATTATTTTTCCTTCTTCTTTAATAAAATTATGTGTCTGAGGACACTTTGTCACTACCCCCCTTGGATTCGATTAGGAGTTGGCCTAAACGGAGGAGTCAAGAACAAGGTGACATCCTTGACTCGAGACTTGCCCCCAAGGACACACAAAGTGGCTTGAAGATTTCTACCATGTCCCCCCAAGTGTGTGAAAGGCGGCAACAGGAAGTTCAGGGCCTTTCCTCTCTAATCTCTCCATCAATGCATTGGAGAAACCCTCATAAGATAAAATCTGATCATGTCCCAAGGTTCTAAGACCATGGAACCACCAATCACTAGCTTCCCCTTCAAGATGCAGAATGGCCATTTTCAATGCATCTTCTTCAACCATAGGATTTAATTGAAAATATACACTTAATTTTTGCAACCAACACTAACAGAGATTTGTGAGGAACCATCAAAGGAAGGAATTGTTACTTTTCCCATGGTGTACTTTAATTCATAATTAATAGGAGGTGCCCTATTCCCATTTCCTCCTTGCTTGAACTAAAGAGAAGCTCTAATGAACTGATCAAAAAGTAGGACTTTCCTACATTCATCACTTAATTGTTGCCAATCATTTGTTGCTTTTCTAACATCATAGGTGGTGTAAGGACCTTCTTTGGACTCTAAAAACTTAGGTATTGCAGATCCCGCCTAATTTTTGAACTCATGGTGTCAGTTATGAGGTCCAGCCTTTGAAAAAATGGCTTCCCCATGGGTCTTCCTCTCATCATGGGGTGTACTACTACTACCCGCGAGTGCTAACTTTTTCCCCAGTTAGCTAGCCAACAATTCGAATCCTTGCATAAAATGTTTGGTCATGCCTTCAAGAGCTAATTGAATGAAAGTCTTAAGATCCTCATTGTTCTCTGTCATCCATATCTCCCAGTCCTAGTTTTGTCTTAATCTCCTTGTAAAAAGAACTAACTTCTCCACTTTCTCCCTTCTCACTATGAAGGTCTCCAGTCTCAGTTTCTAATGGAGGGAGGTCAGAATCAGAAAACATGAATAGAGAGCTCTATCAGCTGCCAAGATCATGCTTTGATACCACTTGTAATGTCCCAATTCGAAAATTCCCAACAAAGGCAGAATTTTGAAAAAATTGCCTTGACTAGTCTTGACTCTAGGGGATTCGAATGGCTCAAGAGGGTCTCGAATTTGGTAGGGTTTGATATGGGGAGTCTTAGGACTCTTCAATGGACTCTCTGATAGCTTTATGACAGGTCATAGACATCTACAACTCGATTTGGGCATGATGGCAAAAAAGGTAAAATTAGTAGCAATTTATGATGTAATTCCCCCTGGGGTGTGAACAAAAATGGCTCTCCAACTCCTATGCAACCCTCCCAACTTGTCAAAAAAAGCATGGTGGCTAAAATTAGACTTCATTTACTGTCATTTGGTATGGTTAAGAGTTCTGCAACAAAGGATTAAGGCCTCATATTCGAATGCATAAATTCAATGATATTTGCTCAAGGGAAATGAGATATAAAAGCTCAACTTCGACTCACAAATGGTGCATATGATGGTTCAGAACAGAGCAAGATGAATATATACCATTAACAACATATAACAATGATCCAAGTCGCAATATACATCAGATATACAACTCCATTGAAATGGGAAATCATCACATGGAAACTAGTCACAACAAAGCTTGGAAATGTGGACATTTGCATATGTATTTCTTCTAATTTCGACTTACAGAGAAGATGGGTGACATATTACAAAGCCATGAATCATTCACCCATGCTTGGGCATCAATTGAACTCAATGGGGCGCAACCACCATTCACACAAGTGTTCCTTCATAGAAAAACATGGAAACATGGAAGTGGGAATTAAGAGAATGGGAGGAGAGATGGGTCACGAACAGTAGCAGCCGCTTATCTACAGCAAAACACTCCATGAAGCTCCGAATGAGAGGTCAAAGTGGCCTCTCCCATAGCCAACTTCGATGAGAATATCACTCGCTCGAAATTGGCGCACTAGCAGGGTAAGTGAGCACTCACCATGGAATGGACATGCTAATGCTCTCCAAAATGCCAAAGGAAAATTCACAAATGATCAAAATTTATTTCCATTCCTCATGGCATATTTTTATAACCCTCCTAAGGTCTTCCAAGGTCAAATTCACTCCCATAGGCTTCTTCCAACTCATCCTTGATATTTAGTAACCTCCATGCCACTTGGCCTTCTCCACAACCCTTCATCTTCCTCCAAATTCGAATGGCTTCCACCTAGTCACAAGTGCGCCCTCTTGGAGGCTATTTTTAGCCCTGACATGTCAGATTGTCATAGGTCTGCAATCAAGTCTATAATCAGGTCTGACTTGTCATAGAATCTTCCATCATTGTTGTCAGAAAACACAGGGAATCTAGCTCCACATGGCACCTAGTTTCTTCCTAGACTCTTCCACTTCTATGGAGAGTTACTCCTCGCCCATTCGAATCATTGGGCTCATGATATGTCAATTGACATGTAATGTCCCCGGTTTTGACCCCGTTTGCATGATGTATATATTGCAATTAATCGTGGTGAGGAGCTCAAGGCAAAAGCCCCACCATCGATTTGGGTGTGTGTGTGTTTCGGCAATGGGGAAAGTTGTTGATGGTTTATCATGCTATGTGGCACATTATAGCTTGACATCATGTAAATACGCACATCAAATAAAATAAACCACAACCAGCTACGGCAGTGCAACGTTGAATGAAAAGGGCATGGTTCCGAAGGATAAGGAGTGGGGGATGTCAAACCTTGGTTATGGGGGAAAAACCCATGTGTTACCACCTTGTTGTTTTGTCACCTTTCTTGCCTCTTCCAACCTCTTTATTGTCTTGTATTGGGTAGCTAGGGCAGTTATTGTTTTGGGAGTGGGGTGGCAGAACTGTCAGTCCTTTGCCCACATGCCCACTCCACCCATGACTTTCCATTCACTCTCCACTCCATCGGGGTCTGTTCATCTTCCTCACGCAGACGTCGGTGCTGTTAATCCTCACGCAGGATTTGGTCTGTGGATGTCTCACGCAGAGAGGAGTTCGGCTTCCTCTTGTGCACCGTTGGTCTGTCCATCCGCGCACTTAGACCATTGTCTGTTCGCCTCACGCAGAAAGACGTGTTGTTCATCCTCGCGCAGGCTGGGATTCTGTTCTGTGCTCCTCACGCACCAGTCGCGGATCTTTCTGACTGTGCACACGGTGAGCAGGTGAAACGGCCTCTAGGGAACAATTTCCACTGGTATGTGTCGTAGCCGTGGCTTTAATCCACGTTTGCTGCTTGCTGTTAGTTTAACCCGTGATTCGGGTATGCTGATGTTTCACCCACGATTTGGGTTGCTGTGATTCTTCCCACGATCTCGGAGTGCTGTTGTGAGCCATGCTCACTGAATTCGTTTGGGACTGTTGTCTTCCCTGTGGTGTTCAGTTTCGTTTTGAGCCGCCGTGGATTTCCAATCCGTTGGTTGAGTTTTCCTCTGTTCACGCTGGGAGTTGGCTTCTCCTCTGTTTTGTGGACTGTGTGATGTTGCCTCATTCACTATGAAGTTGGGCTGCTGCAGATTGTTGGAGTTTGACTTCTCTTTCGTTTGAGACGGTCTGAGTTGTTTTGGCCACGTCAGGGCCAAGAACAACTCTGTGTCACCTTATGGGCTTGAGCTGTGCTCATCTTTTGTTTGGGATTATCCTCGGTTGCCTTTGCTTCTTCATAGGGCTGTGAAGGGATGGTTTTGCTGTGTGTAAGCAGTGGTTGGTCTTTGGACTGTGCTGGCTGGCCAATCTGTTGAAGGCCTGTTAAACCCAGCTGTGTTTGTTTGCTGAGTGTGTCCCCTGGCTATGTGAAAGCCTGCATTGACCCTTATCCTTGGAGGAATCATGCCCAGCTTGGGGGTGGCAGCGTTGCTGAGAGATTGATGAGCACGCTGGCCTATGGTTGGGTGGAACGTTGCAGCGACGTAGCTGGTTGCGGGATTCTCCATCCAAAAGATAAGTTACCTTGCATGTTCCATCTCTGCAAATTATATCTATTGTTTTAATGAATTATGATGAACATGTTTTATGCTGAAAATGTGTGTGTGTTGCTTCCGTTGAATGTTGATTCATTCTGCATCTGTGTATGCTTGTAAGTTTTAATTCCAGCATTGATTTCTATTGATTATGTTCATGGGGCTGTTTGCCCGGCTGTGCTTGGTGTTCGTCGCGTCCTCTTCGCCGGTCGGAGGGTCGGGGACGTGACAGAATGGTATCAGAGCTCAAGGTTGCAACAATGGGCCTCTATGGGCCAAGATGGAGCAACTGACAGAGAGTGGAATTGCCTTCTGCCCAGCAGGGATCAGTAATGGATGACAACAAATTTCCAAAATGGATCAGTAATGGATGATAGCAAACTTCCAAAATATTGCCTAAGTGTTGGCAGTCGGGCCACTAGTGATAAGACTTCCGCCGTTGCGGAAGAGTCAGTGGTTTCCCGTCCGCCGTTGCGGAAGACCAAACCGCCAAGTCTTCCGACGGGGAAAGAAAATTGCGGAAATCCAAACCGCCAAGTCTTCCGACGGGGAAAGAAAATTGCGGAAATCCAAACCGCCAAGTCTTCCGACGGGGAAAGAAAATTGCGGAAATTTTCTAAGTGTTTTGACGTCCGTCGGAAGAGAAAATGGTTTGACAGTCCGCCGTTGCGGAAGCCAAAGTCATTTGGCTTCCGATGTGAAAGGATTTCCGATGTTGCGGAAGAGTTGGAAATCTCCCGTCCACTGTAGCGGAAGAGCTGCCAATCGGAAGAAGTTTAGGTTGGTGTTCCGCCGTTGCGAGAGCCAAAGGAACAGGTCTTCCGATGAGAAAAGATTGCCGCCAGAAGAAGATAAGGCTCTGTGTGCCGCCGTTGCGGATGGAGAAATGATTCGATGCCCAACGGAAAAGTCATCCGATTGCCGGCAGTGCAGAAGAAAATCGCGGAAATTTTCTAAGTGTCCGTGGCTGATCGAAAGAAGTTTGTCTTTGGTGAGCCACCGTTGCGGAAGCCAAAGTCATTTGGCTTCCGATGTGGAAGAACTGTCGACGCCGCAAGAAAATTAAGTTCAAAAATTTTCTAAGTATGAAATCGTCGACGAAAAAAGGGGAATGATTGTCGCCGTTGCGGAAGAGAAAAGCGGTAAGTCGTCCGATGAAGAAAGACCGTTGCCGGAAGAAGATAAGGTTCCGCGTGCCGTCGTTGCGAATGGAGAAAGGATTTGGCGTCCGCCGTTACGGACGGAGAAACAACTTCCCGGCCGATGGATAAGGCCTCCGACGTAAAGAAAGAAAGTTGAAAAAAAAAATTTCTAAGGCAAAAAGTCAGTTCACTCATCGGAGGTAAAAGCGTTTCATGTTCCACCATTGCGGAAGCCAAAGTCATTCGGCTTCCAATTAGAAAGGCTGCCGACGCCGTTGCGGAAGGGGAAAGCCTTCCGAGAGCCGCCGTTGCGGAAGAAAAATGACTTCGAGAGCCGATTCTGCGGAACGGTTAGTGTTTCAGGAGCCAACTCTGCAGAGAAGAATTCTGATTTTTTCCGTGGGATTTCTTAGCAAATTTCGACTGTTTTACAGTGGGATTTGCAGCTGTTTTTCAGTGAATTTTCAGGGCCGAAAATTGAAAAAGTGGCAGCGATCTTATGCGCCAGATTGCGCGAAAATCAATGATTTACCGAGAAATTTAAAAAAAAAAAAAAAAAAAAACTTCAAGGGGGCAAGCCCCCTTGACCCCCATCGTCCCTTGAGACAGCTGTTCTTGTGAAAAGAAAATCCTATGTTTTGGGCAAATTGGTCAAACCCGGAATTCATAAAAGATGAATGGTGCAACGGGAATGAGGTGGCTGAAGTTAGCATTCTGGACCAAAATACAGTTGTGTGTTTTGCCTGAGATTTGGTGAAAATCTTTATTCTTAGAAGTGGCGTGGTTTTCACACCCGAGGTCGGAATGAAGCATGTGGACAGGCATTGGAAAGCTTAACCGGTAGGGAACAAGGATAAGTGACCAGAACCTGAGCATGAAGCAGCAAAGTGCTAAAAATTGGCTGCTGCTATCAAATGGACAAATCTGGACAGTTGCATGCCCAGGGGTAGCAAGGACCATGAAGTCAATCAGCTATTGTGTGGAAGAGTAGTTCCATGCAAGGATGAAAGACTTGAAAAGGGAAGTTTTCCTTAAAACCTTGTCCTGTTGAATGTGTTACATTTCCTAAGTTTATGCTTGAATGTAATGTTCCCAAAAGTGACATGCATGCAAACCCTAAAAAAATGACATGCATGCAAACCCTAAAAGTGACATGCATGCCATCCCAGCATTATTTTAATGATGCATGCACTATTTAAGTCTCCCTCTGCATGCATGCAAGTCAACGGCAAATTAGAAGATAAAGTGACCTAATTAGGTCAAAGATTAGGGTTTTGCGCAGTTGAACTTTATAAATAGAGGAGAAAGCAAGAGGAGACTTCACTTTGGATTATTATTATTTTGGGAGCTCTTGGATAGCAGCATAGCGTGCAGCACAGCAGTTGGGGTTGGAGACGGAGTCTTCAGCTAACAGGATTTCGGCAGTGAGACATCTGTCCTAGTCTTATTCCGGGTAAGCCATACAGGTTCACCACTTGTTCTTCATTCATTCATCAGTTATCTAGTATACGGTATAGATCGTTGCAGGGACACGTGTGCAGCCGTAAGAGGGGGTTTTCAGCCAGAAAGCCCTAATTAGCTGCCGGGCCTTCCAAAACTCAGGCATCATTCTCATCATCAGCTTCATACTCCGGTACCCAGTGATCATCAGATCCATCAGTGCTCATCCGAAGCAGTTATTAGCAGTTTCGGGGTTCCAGGGGCATGAGTAGCTACCTCTCTGAAGCAATTCGCTACCCTGCCTAAAGGTCTCAGAACCTCCGCATGCATCAGGCATTCTCTCCGGCATCAGCAGACGGACAAGCTCAGAAAGTTTCAGCCCGAATGGACCTCTCCTCCTACAAAAACGTCACCTTTAGTCTGGAGGGTTTTTACGGTGCCGTGGGGCGGTGACACAAGAGGAAAAGAGCATTATTAGACCACCCATCCAGATCCTTATGCATGCAGCTGTCTCTGGAGTCATTATCCGCCAGAATATTAGTGGTAAGTGTTAATTTCTCTCTGCAAAACCCTAACCCTAATTTAGCTATATTTTAGGGCATTTTTGCATGGCGAGTTTGCATGCACAGTTATTTTGCAAATTTGTATGAGATTGAGTGTGCGAGTCAACACTATCATAGAACATTAGAGAATATCAGTATTTGGGATATTACAGTGGTATCAGAGCATGATTCTTGCCAA
>LPNX010215915.1:7559-22540 GCA_001517045.1 Pseudotsuga menziesii | reverse complement strand
TGGGAGTTGGCTTCTCCTCTGTTTTGTGGACTGTGTGATGTTGCCTCATTCACTATGAAGTTGGGCTGCTGCGGATTGTTGGAGTTTGACTTCTCTTTCGTTTGAGACGGTCTGAGTTGTTTTGGCCACATCAGGGCCAAGAACAACTCTGTGTCGCCTTATGGGCTTGAGCTGTGCTCATCTTTTGTTTGGGATTATCCTCGGTTGCCTTTGCTTCTTCACGGGGCTGTGAAGGGATGGTTTTGCTGTGTGTAAGCAGTGGTTGGTCTTTGGACTGTGTTGGCTGGCCAATCTGTTGAAGGCCTGTTAAACCCAGCTATATTTGTTTGCTAAGTGTGTCCCCTGGCTATGTGAAAGCCTGCATTGACCCTTATCCTTGGAGGAATCATGCCCAGCTCGGGGGTGGCAGCGTTGCTGAGAGATTGATGAGCACGCTGGCCTATGGTTGGGTGGAACGTTGCAGCGACGTAGCTGGTTGCGGGATTCTCCATCCAAAAGATAAGTTACCTTGCATGTTCCATCTCTGCAAATTATATCTATTGTTTTAATGAATTATGATGAACATGTTTTATGCTGGAAATGTGTGTGTGTTGCTTCCGCTGAATGTTGATTCATTCTGCATCTGTGTATGCTTGTAAGTTTTAATTCCAGCATTGATTTCTATTGATTATGTTCATGGGGCTGTTTGCCCGGCTGTGCTTGGTGTTCGTCGCGTCCTCTTCGCCGGTCGGAGGGTCGGGGACGTGACATGACAACTCTTCAATGTTCACCTTCCAAGAACATTCCATCACTCATAATTTTGAATTTGGGGTTAAGTCATGACATGTGTAAAGAATAATCTAGCCACCCAAGGCCTCCATGGACCTCCAAATGTCCTTATGAAGCAATGCCACTTTATTTTCTGCATATTATTATCAGTATGACCCAAATTAATGTGTAAATGATAAACTAAGGTTCTCTTGGGTCCCATAGTTCCCTTATTGCAATAATTAATGGCTTCTCCCCCAACTTAGCAAAACTAGTAGGTGGGTGAAACATTGTCATTTAGTAGACTTAATGGGATGGGGACATGACAAACCAAAAGGTAAGGGAAAGGCTTTTCACATTCATTTATTTCATTAGATTTGAGAGAGCTGAGAGAAAAGTCGACTTCTTGACAAGGAGAAGGAGAACGCAGGAGAGAGGAGCATAGGCACGAATCCCAAGAATCTGTACAGCAGATCCGTACAGCAATTCTGGGAACGTTTTTCGAGAAGAAAAACAGTGGCACGCATTTCCAAGCAGCAGCATAATTTTCAAGAAAAAAAATTCAAAGTCTGTGCAGTCTGTACAGTCGCACTATTTTTGAAATCCATACAGTCCGTACATTCCGTACAGTGGCATGATTTTCGAGGTCCATACATCAAATTCGTATAGTTTGTTCACTGTTGTTTTGGCACGAATTCTGAGACAGAATTCTGGGTTTTGCGGATGAGATAAGTTGTAATTCTTCTGTTGCACTTTATTTTGCTGATGAAATAAAAAGAACTCTCTCTCAAACAAGTTTTCCACTTGTGGGTTTTTCCTAGGCAATTTGCCAAAAATACAGTCTGAAATTTGTGTGTGACTGTTATAAATTTCTGCTCATAAATGTTGTAAAATTCTTCATGTGTTTCTGTCAATTAGTTTATGAGAAAATCCATAAATTTGGATTGGGCATTAAACAGTGAAAATGGTGGCATGAAACCGGGTTGGGAAATGAGCTGAATATTTACAGAATGAATGATGAAGAGAGGACTGTCACTACCTGTAGAATTTAGATACAAATAAATGGAATCCCTTATCTTCAGTCAAACCACCTTGATTTATACATTTCCAATCTTTCCACAACCACTCGTATTCATTAGCAGACAATTTTTCACATACTGCTTGCTCAATGGTTTAATGTTATTCTGAAATTGTTTCCTTCATAATTTCTTCATTTGCGTTTTTCTGAAGTATGCCAATTTCCCAAATACCCACATGTTTGCCAACTTATACCTACCTGTCTCTGCATTAACTGGCTGGTTTTGAATCATACCAACAATACACAAGCAGTGTAATGTATATGGCACATACAGTAAGTCACATTTCAAGAAAACAAAAAGGCTCACTTTCAATATAAGCACTTCAAATTTTAAGACATAACAGGCAACACATGAACATGAGTTTGACAAGTCTATGCAAGAGAGAGAGAGAGAGAACTATTACAAAGATATAAGAAAGCAATACTTCCATTTCTATTAGAGACCATTTCTATAATAATTTCCAAAAGAGAACCAACCTTTCAGATATAAGAAAGTAATTACTAATCTGCATTGGACTTTTAAAAATTTACTTCATACATTCTCACCACGCACTCCTAACAAGGATACAGGGGATAAGAATATTACTTTAGGTGGCTCTTCATTTTCCCCAGTCATTATGTCCACCAAAGGATATCCCTCTTTCCCATACAACCTATAACACCGCTTTTTGCAAGGAATTGACACCTGCATAAAAACACGCAAGCTATAATACCCAACTTAGAAACATGTATTACAATTTATCCTAAAGAGAAGCATCTTTGAAAAATATTCCAACCTTTGAGACATCTTCAGATAATTTCATGCGAGGCTGACCATTTATCTCTACCAATTTAAAAACACAACCAAGGGCAGGTTGAGCAAAGCATGTAACGAGATGGGTACCTATCCCAAATGCATCCACTTCATGCCCCTATAAATACAATATACCATGTCAACAAGCTTTTCTGCAACAAAATCATTCTCAAACTTGGAATATTAAGGTCAAACAAATTTGTTACAGGGATCCCAAAATATATATATAAAACATAGAAACTAAAAGAAAAATGAGATATATAAATGAAAATATGACATGCTAGGTAGTAAGAACTTAAAAATGGATGCTTGAAAGGCTGCGAGTGCTCTTTTGCAATGAGATAATCTCTGTTAAGTTATTAACCCATTTTCTGTGGACATGATATATTCATCTTTTACAACAAGATTTAGTTCTAACCTTAAGAAGTTACCTGTTTGTTCAATGCGTCAAGAGTTTCCTCATTGATATCATTGCTAGCAGTAATTGTCATCTTCCCAAAATCAGGAACCCCAAATTCCTTTTCAATTGCACAAAAGAATCTCCGTGCCTCGGTAGATAAATATGCAAGGTCACCTGAGTCCAACCTGATGCCATGAGACTTATAGCTGCATCATGAAGAACACAAACACGTTGTCACTTCTATGCAACATGGGTTCCAGGTATTATGAACTTAATTAAAACAATGGTATTATGTGGCTGTTTATTCCTTGATTCTAATACACAGGTTGGAAGGATTTTACACAACATGCATTGGTCATATGTGGTCATGTAAGCAATAAAAAATTATTACCAACTAGACATGGCTTTGAAGAAATTCATCTAGTTTTTACAGTTTCCTTTCAATAACTCTGTGTTGCCATAATCAACAAGCTCTTATGAAATTGCATCCAATGAGCATTTTGAAACAAAGGTCCCAAATAAGAAGAGAAGCAGCAAGTTAAACTTATAATTGGTTAGGATAACAAAGTCAATCAAACATTGAAAACACCAGAACAACACGACATGAATTCTGAGATAGCATCAAATTAACACAGATGAAATCAATAACAATTTGAAGAGGCTAAAGCAATAACAATAGAGTTGCTTCAATTTCTCTAGCTTCATATCCATCATAGATATGTTGACTTGATCAGTAACAGATTATTGAGCCAAGGCCATGTGTCAATTTCACCACATGAAGAATGGCTGGACATCACGTGGCATTGACCATGTTTGACTTTTGGGAGAAGGCAAGTTTCATGTCAATGAACTCTATACTGAAGGTACACAGTAGGATGGATGTATCACTAACTTTCCCATAAAATCTAAGTAGGTTTCGTTGTATGCTAACATCTCTTCACTTAGCTATATATATAAAGTTGTGTTGCAGGATGCAGGAGACCAGTGCACAACAAATTCTACAACAATTGATTGAGAGTATTTATACTCGAACAAAAAGAATGAAAAGAAGGCAATGAATATCAATCTTCATATCACCAGAGACTATGTAACTTGAACAAGGCCTTGTATTCACAATGATAAGTAGACTAAGTTTAACTTTTAATAGAGAAACTATCTCCTCAATATCTAACTACACCTTAAAGATACCTGACATAATTCAATCAATGAAACACCAATAGAACTATTCAAACGATAAAGTGGAATAAATAAAGGGTGTTCCTTATCCACAGCATTCACGCAACACTCCTAGCCAATATCCTAAGAAAACCTGGATCACATAGCTCTGTAAAACGTATTTGGATAGCAAAAATAATGTAGCACACATATCCACCGATACATTGCTAAAAACACCAACAATTACTAGAAACCACTAAAAGAGATGCCAAAACCATCAAGAAAAAAACTAGATTATAACATAGACACGTTAAGAAAAAACTATAGGATGCAATCAAAAGACTACATGAGATCAGGAGTAACAAAAATAAAACCACCTTCAAGTTCCTAGGGATACCAGTAGGAATCTGCCACTGAAACAGGACTCAGGAAACTTACCTGAGTACTGGTGTAATGAACATAAATATATAAATAAATATCAAATAAATAAACAATAACAATAAATAATGACAATAAATGAAGTGACACAACATAACTAAGGAACAAGACCAATCAACCATTGTGACTAAGTCCATGTCTCATTAATGTCTTTTTGGATGTCCTTTGGGAACCTTTTCTGGCATTTTTTATATCATTTAATCACAATTGGTCACTCAACTTGATTCAGCAGTTCAATTCCTTTCAACAGAATTTACGGCCCTGGTTCATAGGAGACATTTATAGTTAGTTTTGGCTGCTCTTGTTCTATATAGCCAAGTAGCATTCAGTTGTGATATTTATTAATGCCCCAAGAACAGCAACAGATGTATATATATATATATAGTCATTTAATTTACTCTTAGTTAAGATGTGGTCATTTGTCGGACATTGATAAAATTATCTTATTTATCTATGCAAAGGCCATAAAATTTTCTTCTTTTTACGAAGTAGTCTTTAAACATAAATCGTGTTTTTTGTTGCTCTTCAGATGCAAGCAAAATTCATGAATGATGAAAGTGAATCAATGATGAAGACAAATAAATTCTAAAATGGAGGATGACAGTAACATGAGTTGATTTATTTCGTTTTTTTCTGAACTCCCCATTAATTGGACTACATTGAAATAGTGCCTCATATCCAATCACTCAAAAAAATTTCTTTAAATGCATATGCGTATGAAAATAAACACAAGATATGGTGGACAGAAAAATGAATGCCATAAATGTTTTTCTTTTTGAGAAACCATATATTATTGATAACATTGCACTTGCAGCAATACACCATAAGGTTACATCAAGATATGTACCAAATAAATGTACCACTGCAATACACCATAAGGTGAACCCAAGATAGGCTACCTATGTACCAAATATATGTACCACTCTCTCACTTATCTCATCATATATTACATCATTTACAGTACCCTTGATAAGAAAAGCGAACACAAAAAGAAACTAAGAACACAACAAAGAACTTGAAAGAGAGATGTGTCCTGGATTTAATATGAATTGAACAACCAACTCCTTATAGCAAAGGAATGACATAAACCCTAGATGCATAAACACTAACTTAACTATATTTATACATTGAGCATAAATTAAACCAAGTCCTAAAATTACATCTTATTATGTTGAAGAGTGTAGTCTAGATGAACATTCTAACAACTAATGTCCTCCCTTGATTGTCATACTAGAATATACACCAAGTTTGCCTCTAAATTTTATAAATTTATCTAAGCCAAGAAAGTTGCTAGTCCGTACAGTCCATACGGTATGGATTCTGTACAGCAGCACGAATCTCGAGGAAGAACGTACAGCACGGTTTTTGAGGCAGATTTCTGGGCACGATTTTTTAGGAAATAATTTTTGGGCATGAATCCCGAGGCAATTTGCAGGAACGGTTTTCGAGGTCCGTACAGTCTTCCCGTATGGTTGTCGTACAGTCCATACAGCAGCACAGAAATTGAGGCAGAAAGCAGAAATTTCTGAGTTTGTATTTATCTGTTTGGCACAGAAAACGAGGCAGAATTTTTCTTCTGGTTGAGATAAGTTGGTCTGAAAATTTTTCTGTCTATTGCTGTAAATTTTCCAGATAATAAAAATTTCTCTCTCACAGGTTTTCCCCAGAGGTTGGGGTTTTTCCTGGGTCCTTGGACCAAAAATACTGTGTCTGAAATTTATCTTTGAATGTGATTTATTTGTTGTTAGTGAAAATGTTGTAGACTAAGTCACCTGATTTGAGTTCGTGTTCGAATTCGACATGAATGAAATTCGGGAAAAAATCGTCAAGTAAATTTTTTTTGATAAAAATCGTCATTAAATTTGTGTATATCAATATATATACCTTTTACCCTAATTTTATTTTTAATAATATAATTTTTAAATTATATAATATAGCTTTTATTATATTACCAAAACAAAACAAAAAATGATGAGCAAAGGGTTACACAATGATACACATGCTTGCAAATTGGGAAACCACTAATGGGAATCAATCCCCAATCCACAATAACTCGATGATGGTGGATGGAAACAAAATAAATCTACTTCTTGACTCCAAGAAAAATGATATCCTTTGCTCTCCAAACCCCTCAACTAGCAAGCAAAATGACAAAATAAAGTCAAAAATCGAGTTATAAGCCGAACTGTTCTACGGCCTCGGTGATTTTTAAATTTTTTGCATCAACTTACCGACAAATATCATGATTTTTTTCTGTGATTTATTGTTTTCAACTTATGATGACAATATATCGCAATGTCTGCAATATATCGCCGATATCTTCCACACCAATTCCTATGATGAATATTGGCAACATAAGGATTTGGAATTGTGTTAAACAATGTAATGTCCTCTTCCAATTAGGCCTTAAGGCCCCAAAACCGCTAACCTATGTGATTCCTGTGGGTTCGAGCGGTTACTGACAGCTAGGGAATCAGCTAAGAACTGATGCCATTCATAGAAGATCTAAGGCATCATCATTTGGTCGAGAAGGGCCACCGAGGCCAAAGGCCACCTTCGTGCATGCCATCCTAGCATTATTTAATAATGCATGCACTCTTTAAGTCTCCATCCGCATGCATGCAAGTCAACGGCAAATTAGAAGATAAAGTGACCTAATTAGGTCAAAGATTAGGTTTTGCGCAGTTGAACTTTATAAATAGAGGATAAAGCGAAAGGAGACTTCACTTTTGATTATGATTATTTTGGGAGCTCTTGGATAGCAGCACAGCGTGCAGCACAGTAGTTGGGGTTGGAGACGGAGTCTTCAGCTAACAAGATTTCGGCAGTGAAACATCTGTCCTAGTCTTATTCCGGATAAGCCATACAGGTTCACCACTTGTTCTTCATTCATTCATCAGTTATCTAGTATATGGTATAGATCGTTGCAGGGACACATGTGCAGCCGTAAGAGGGGGTTTTCAGCCAGAAAGCCCTAATTAGTTGTTGGGCCTTCAGATCTCAGTTTCCTTCCGAAACTCAGGCACCATTCTCATCATCAGCTTCATACTCCGGTACCCAGTGAGTTTCAGATCCATCAGTGCTCATCCGAAGCAGTTATCAGTCGTTTCGGGGTTCCAAGGGGTGAGTAGCTGCCTCTCTGAAGTGATTCGCTACCCTACTTAGAGATCTTAGAACCTTCTCATGCTCCGGGCATTCTCTCCGACACTGAACCGCTATCAGTCCTGCAAATTCTCAGTCCGATCGGACACCTCCTTCCTTGAGGGCGTCACACTTTCCTACTTGGGCGTCTTGCTGCTGGGGGAATTCACCTGAAGCAGAGGAGCTCAGATCCTCTCCGATCCAGCTTGCAGTACTGGCAGATTTTCTCTGGAGTAGTTCAGACCGGCTTATCAGTGGTAAGTGTTCATTCTATCTCGCAAACCCTAACCCTAATTTTTCCTATAAAATAGGGATTTTTGCATGGCAGTTTGCATGCCCAGTTGTATCAGCATAATTGTTTAGAAATAGAAAATATCGGGATTTGGGATATTACAAACAAAATATTCCCCACATTAATGTTTATTACTCACATATTTTATCATGTTGTGCTTAGATCAATAGTACTTCCATTGCTTTGGTTTAAATATGAGCATTTATACCTGTCAATCATAAGGAAAATAAATGAAAATCATGATACTAACATCTTGCAATTAAAATGGATTTATCAAACATAATATGATGAAACTCCACTAATCTATAATAAAATTCTATTCATGTGTTCTAACAGAAGTAAATTATCAATGTTTCAATAAAATTAAAAACATGTCCAAATTGCTAATAAATGGAAAGGAAGAATCTTAGAATTGTAGCCAATAAAAACAAGAACCAACGTATAGAGCATAAACAAAACACTTCGCATTCAATTCACTTGAATAACATTAAGCATCACAATATAATAATTATGCTATATACAAGAAAGATTATAAGGATTAGAATCACACCCTAATTCAGCAAGTGCCAAAGAAACTGCACAAAAATTGGGAAGCCCGCTTCTCATAACCTGCCATAATTTCTCAGACATTAGCATCATGTAAAACAAGAATCTTGCATCAATGCATTCACCATTAATACAGCATGTGACTATCTCTCATTTATAAAGAAGATTATAATTATAAATGATAAGAAAGTACTTTCACTATATACCACTCACAAAGTTTATATTTGGTTTTAATATGAAACGTTAGCATCTCAAGACAAACATAATTAGTATTGGTTCCAAACATACTATTTCAATGCAAGATAACTCTCCCTTTACAGATTTACAGCAATTTGACTGAAAGTTCTTGTCTTTAGATGGCATTCTTCTTCCAAGTAACTTCAATGCCCAAATCGTTCAAATGCAATGCTCCAACAATGAATCCTACTCAAGACATTTGATCATTCATGAGGTAGAAACAAGAGAAAGGGCTGCACAAATGATCAATTAATCTCACCATCAACATCTACTGAAGACACATGATCAAGTGAGGAGAATCTTCAATCACATGGGAAGATCATCCTATGGCACTAAACACTTCCCTTATTAATGTAGCTACACTTTCTTAATTTTTGTTGGAGGAGCCAGTGTTGTCAATTTTTTCTAAGGCTACACTTGCAAATATGCTTTATCCTTTGCTTCAAATATTTCGTGTCTAAGGTGCCTTATAGAATGACTCCACAATAACTGATAAATTAAATAAAATCACAAGGGCTATTGGACAAAGTATTAACAAGAGCAAGTGTTTCACCTTGTGCAGCCCTAATCTTATTCATTTAATAGGAGGATGGGTCTCTTCAACTGTATACATTATAGGCATCTTAATAAAGTAACTGTTAAGAACAAATATTCGTTGCTGGTACTGCTGATTTATTTGCTCAACTCAAAGGGGCACTTATTTTTTTTAACACTAGCATGAGGTTAGAATGCCACTGATCGAAATAAAGGAAGAAGATATACAGAAAATGGCTTTTAAGGCTAGGTATCGTCGCTGTGGGTTTAGACTAGTCTTGCTAAACTATACCTTGCTACAATCACACAGAATAGAGTAGACACCTTTTGCTTTCAATTAGAAACCTTTGCTTTCCTGGGATCTGTCAGATCTTTGGCATGGTCAAGTAGTTTTCTTAAAGTATTATGAGGAGAGATGGCTACTTCAAGTTTCTTATCATTCAAGATCCTTGCTACCTAATCATTTATCCCTTTCATGTAAGGTAGAGTAATAGTCTTTAAGATGTCATTATTTGTTTTCTTTGTACACTTATAATGGATGGCATTTCTTACTTTTCAGTGAAGCCATTACCTCTAATGACTTTAGATAGATGTTCATGCGCTTGTTCTAAGTGCTCTGTGTCAAAGATTTGCTTGGCTCTTCTCACTAAATTGTTAATAGCATCCATCTTCTAGGTAGGATGGTGGTGAGAATCTGCTTGAAGGTATTTTCCGATGAGTCTTTGTCCAGTCAAACACTTGATAAGAGAGGGGCTCATCAGTTCTTTTAGCGAGGACAACTAGAAATGAAAGAATCTTCACATATTCAATTTCCATGGTAAACTTAAAGTGGCGATAGGTTGTTCATGTGAACCCTGCTGCTCTAGGAAGATGTTCAAGTTATCCTTTCCATGGGTCCATATAAAATGTGTCATCCACATACCTCAGCAAGTTTAAGAGGTGAAGTGTTGATCGTCATATTTTCAAAATACTCCATGTTAAGGTTTGGTTGGAGAAAACCCAACCTAAAGAGAAAAAAAAGGTTTGGTGTGTTCACATTGGTCTCCCTCTTAGTTTCAGTAAACCCATACCTACAGCTTTAGGGCTTTCAATTGAAGAGTGTGAGTTTGGGTGATAACAAGCTTTACAGTAGAGTTCAAGAACCAACAAGTCCTTATAAGATCGAAGCAATATAGCCCAAAATCAACACAAGTGATCAAGGTTAGGGAAGAAAACCTATACAGGTTACATGATGAACTTATTCAAACCGTAGTCCATAACACAGACAACTTGTGCGAGTTGTGGCACAAGATGATGGGGCACTTGCATCATAATATGTTTCCTATTTTGAAGGATTTAATCACAAGACTTATGGAGTTAAGCATTGAGCAATAAAGAGTATGCAGAGGGTGCGCACTTGGTAAGGATGTCGAGGTTGCTTTCTCGAGCAACACGCATAAGTAGAGGTTGCTTTCTAGATCTAGTGTATTCAAATCTATGTGGACCAATATTGATGGCACCAATCTTAAGAAGCATGTACTATATTTCCTTCATTAACAACTTCACTCACAAAACTTGGATGACGTTTCTTAGGCCTCAAAGTGCAAGACGTTTGTAAAGGCCAAGTTTTTGGGCTATATTATATAGAGTGTTGATTTTGGGGCTAAATACCCCTGATCAGGTCGTGGCATGTCCTCTTAGTTTTCATTCCAGGAAGTGTTGGCTTAGTGGCATTGTTGACTCCCTCTTGATGGGTGAAATCCCCCCATCTTGTTGGGCCATTTGGGCCCTGGGTTGGTGTTCGGTGCTTCTTGGGATAGGTCCTGTTACCCCCCAAGTTGCACTTGGATGGACTTGCAGTTGAGCCACCAAAGGTTGAATAAGTACTTGTTCAAAACTTAGAGTTCAAAAGTCTAGTCGGCCATTATGGCCCTGTTTTCTTTCACGCGTGTTCCATGCCCCCATGGGGGAATTGTAATAAAATGGTGTAGCATGATGATTGTTTGTAAAAGGATTGGCCTTCCTAAGACTTGGTCACTCCTTGAATGCATAGTCCATGGCCCTTTGAAAAGTGGCCCCAGCATTCAACAAACCGAAAGGCATCCTCAAATATTAAAAAGTACCCCAAGGGAAGGTAAAGGTAGTTTTATGTCTATCTTCCTTCTAAATCACTACCTGGTTGTACCCTGAAAACCCGCCCCTGTTACTCTTCGGAAGAGGGTCTCCATATTCGGCAACAGATAATTGTCCTTCTCATAAGCTATGTTTAGATTCACGAAATCTATACATATCCTTAGACTACCATTCTTCTTCCTTACCACAGCCAAGTTAGAGCACCAAGATGAATATCTTGTTGGTGCAATAATCCCAGCAACTAACATCTTTTCAAGTTCCTTTTTAACTGTAGGGGGCTAACTTTGGATTCATTTGTTTGAGTTTTTGCCGAAAGGGTGTGACTTCTCTAATATCTTGTTTTAAGGGAATGGTATGTTGGAATACATCTTCTTGATATGCCTTAAGCTCATCATACGTGAAGGAGAATACATCCCTATATTCTTTAACCAAGTTTATGAAGTCAACCCTTTCCTTTTCAGATGTCTCTTTTCCAATTTTTATCAATTTTGGGTTTTTATCTGATCCAATATTGATTTCTATGTAATCTCCAAGTTTCATTGAATCAATATTATTCTTTCTACCATCATGTCTGTTAAAAATGTGTTTAAGTGTTACAAGCCCACGTGAAACCGAATTCCTAAGCTGATCACCTTCGTCCTGATACTTTTTACCCTATCCCTAAATATTGACATTGAAATTTGAGAACTCTTCAACATTGTGGATAAATCTAAGAATTTCTTCATCATCCCGAAAAAACCTGTCAATGCTCCATATTGTCTGGGACTGATGGTCTAAAGTTATCTCAATTTTACCATCACCATCTAGCAGTTCCTGTGAGGATTGGAGGATTGAAGTTGTTACTGCTAATTGATCTGCCATGCTATTTTGGTCTCGAGGAATTGCAACTATGTTCAAAGCATCAAAAAATTCCATACTATCCCATACTGCATTCCTATACATCTATAGTCTTTGACACTTGCATGCAAATTGACCTTTTACCTAGAGGATGATTAGATCAGAGTCACCTTTAATGTTTAATATCTTAATCCCCATGTCTCTAGCCATTTCTAACCCAAGTAAAAGAGCTTCATACTCAGCTACAGTATTAGCCACCTCAAACTCCAATCTATAGGCAAAGTTGAAGGTTTGCCCTTTAGGCGATGTGATGACAACACCTACCCCCTTCCCAACTCTGGAATGAGCACCGTCAAAGTTCATCCTCGATATCTCATCTACCTTTTCATCTTTCAATTTTTCTTTAAGGGGAGCCAAAAAGGTAGAATAGCAAGTGTAGGTTCCAATATCATCAGTGCAGTAAACATACTCATTTAAGGGTTTCTTAGGGTTTTTGACATGATATTTCTTTTCCTTTTGTTAAGCCCTTAATGATGACAAATTACACCATATAGTGTGGTGCATTACCCCCTATATTATGGTGCATTACGTATTATTTATGTAGGCTTGGGTCTATTAGTGGATTTATTAGTTGTTATTGTACACCTTTATCTCCTATATATAGGAAGGAGATATTCTCATTTTAGTCAGCATATCATCTTATCTTCTCTTGTGTACTCAGTACATTGTGTAAGGAGGTTCCTCCATCGAAGAGGATTGAAATTTATCTCTGCTATTCATCTTTTAGGCATAGATTCAACATGGGAAGATGAGTCCTTTATACAGCAGCATCCAGAACTACTTCAGCATTGAGGACAACACTTTTTGAAGGGGAGGGGCATGTTAACCCCTTAATGATGACACATTACACCATATATTTGGTGCATTACCCCCTATATTGTGGTGCATTACATATTATTTATGTAGGCTTGGGTCTATTAGTGGGTTTATTAGTTGTTATTGTACACCTTTATCTCCTATATATAGGAAGGAGATATTCTCATTTTAGTCATCATATCATCTTATCTTGGCTTGTGTACTCAGTACATTGTGTAAAGAGGTTCCTCCCTCGAAGAGGATTGATATTTATCTCTGTTATTCATCTTTTAGGCATGGATTACCCTCTTATTGTCTATTTCTGCTCTTTTTATGCTATATCTGGGACTTGGTTGCATAACACCTTTTCATTATGCAACTTTACACATGAATCTTCTGATGCAGGTATCATAGCATAAGTCTAGACCATTTGGATCCATCCTCCCAAGGTAGCAGCCCACTTTCTGGACAACAACATCCCCCATTTATCTGGAACATCAATCACAAGAATGTCCATGGCTATGTGAATATCTAGGTACTTAGTCAATATCACCGGTTGATCTAAAATAATTCCTACCACATCTACCTCTCTGGAATCCGTAGCACAAACATTTCGATAAGGCCTAGTTGTTCTTAAGTTCAATTGTTCCATAACTTTCCTAGTCATTATAATAGAAGAGGATCTTGAATCAAGCATACAATTATGTAGAAGAAGATCACCCATCACCAATGATACATAGAAATGGGGATGATCTTCTTTTCTTGAATCCATAGTATGCAAAATTACAACAGGATCATCTAAGACATTATTTTGAGTTGGAGGGGGGTTTTCTAAAGGCTCTTTAAAAATTACCTTTTTGGGAGAGTGAAATTTTAAAATTTTCAATAACTTTTCTCTTTACTCTAGAATTGTAAGTATTTCACTTGCAAAGACTGACACTTTAGCTTTTGAAAACCAAGTTCCCAAATCAAGACCTACATTATCTAAATCAAGGGGAGTGGTTACCTTAGGAGGATACCGATTACTCCTTTAAGTTCTTGGAGTGTCCCTTGTCTGATAGGTGAGACCTTTGAACTTGGGCATTTCTTCAATGTGTTCAGTTGTAGGCTTAGCACCAAAGTTCTTAGTAAGATTATCCAATTGTTGTTTGTACTCTCTCGCTTGACTCTAGGTTTTTGTGGTAATGGGATGGAGTTGTCCTACTCCGTTGACATACTCAGGCTCTCTTGAATACTCTTCATTGTCACTCGATTCCGGAAGACCATGCTCTAAGATTTGACGGGCCATGTAACAGGTGGACTCTTCATGAAGAGCCTCACAAGGTCTACAATAGGGAATGACTTCTTCAACCATGTTGGTGGAATCTAGATGATTAGGGGGGCTTTACTCTTATGGGGCTTTCTTTTGAACCCAACTACCCTTAGGAGGAAAATTCTTCAGACCAGTTTGAGCTCTTTCCATGTTTATCACCCAATTTTGCATATTCTTTAGTTGATTTGCATAATCGGCTTGTAAGGCCTCCATCATATCATTCATATCTTTCATTTTCTTATCATAGGCCTCTTGCATGTGATTCATGGGATCCTTAGCCTTAATCTCTTGTTGCTTAGGAGGGATAAGGGCTCTTGTGTATCCAGGAATGTTTGATTTTCCTAAAGCTTGCATATTCTGGTCAATCTTAATGGCTAGTTCTTGAGCTTTCTTAAGATCCCTGTTGCCCACCTATTTTGACTAGGTGGCAACTTCATGTACATGAAGATGTACATAATTGTACAAATGGTACCTTGGAAAAATCTGAGGATTTTTCACTTCTAC
>LPNX010215906.1:149701-232992 GCA_001517045.1 Pseudotsuga menziesii | reverse complement strand
GTGAAGAAAGTCAGTCTGATTGATATGCTAAGCAGTGTAAAGCAAGGGAAGAAAGGTGATTAAAGATGGTTAAAAAGGGACCAAATCTGGACTCAACACCAACAATGATCTATTTTTCCTCTTAGCCACACCATTCTGCTGTGGTGTGTATGGAACTGAGTGTTCTATTCGAATACCCTATGATTCACAATAATAATGGAAGTCCATTTTAATGTATTAACCTCCATTATATGATCTTATGGAATTGATCTTTTTCCTGAAACTATTCTCAATCATAGCTTTAAAAACTTTAAAAATTCCAAATACTTCTGATTTATTTTTCATGAAATATATCCAATGGAACCTAGAACAATCATAAAAAAAGTAAGGAAATAAATATAACCATTAATTGATTTTGTTTGCATGGGAATTGACACATCACTGTGTATCAAATCAAGTGTATAAGCATCTCTATGTTCCTTCCCAACTTCATAACTCTTTTTTGGATGCTTACCTACCGAGCAACCAGGACATACTCCATCGAAAGTTTGGATGAGAGGAAATCCTTCAACTATTTTATCATTGTGGAGTTGTTGGAGATATTTGAAATTGAGATGCCCAAATATTTCATGCCATATCTTGCTAGTGTTGTTAGCATAAGTCAATAGAGTTGTAGGAGGTGAAACATGCAAAAAACGTGAGAACTCATAAGGCTTAGTGGAATGATTGGAAATACCTTTTGCTATGAACCTTCCAATATATTTTTCTATGATTTCAACTGATACAAAGTCAAATGTAACTCTCTTGGGAGAGCATGTATGGTTCATCTGATAAACAACCAATAAATTTTCTATAAGAGAGGGCACATAGAGAACATTCTTGAACTCACCATGATGGATTTTAACTTAACCTCTCCTGACAGTTGTGATTTGGGAGTCATATCCCATGTGAATGCTAGGTCCCCCTGATAGAGTGAGAGTGGAGAAGGATTCCTCGGAGGAAACCATGTGGTTGGATGCTCTAGAATAAATCAACTAAGATTTCGACTAAGAAAGACCTTCCTTCAAGGCATGGCATCTCTCATGATCTTCCGTCTGTGGTCTAGAATCAGAATTATTTGGTCCTTGTGGAAGGGAAATGTTTTTCTGTTCAATGAGGGAAGAAATATGGTCGATTTGATTCTTCATGCACCATATTTTTGGATGAAATGCCCTCATATAATAAGGACAATTAGTCTTTTCAATATTTTTCTTCTTCTTGGATCCCAAAGCTCCTTCAGAAGACTTTTGATTCTCTTTTGGCTTCGGATCAGATATTTTAGGGTCATTTCCCTTATGTTTCACTTTAGCTTGCACATTGGTTGAGTCTGACATCAGAAGATCTTGGTTCTTGGAAGTTTGGAGGACTCCCATTTGGACCAACTTATCCTGGTCCCGTATTAAAGACTCCACAAAGCCATCAAGTGAAGGAATATTCCAATTGGGGATGGAATCTCTTTTGGAATGGAAGGGAAAGAAAAATATAGAGTACTTAGAACCAAGTTTACTGAGAACATAGAGCACAAGTTGCTCATCCTTACTCTCTATTCTGCATTGCTTGCATTGTAGTTCTAGAGACTTGAATTTTGTGAAAAATTGTTGGGTTGTAGGGCTATTAGCTCTCTCTCCAAGATGTGTCCCTGAAGCTCATCTTGTTTTCCAAACAATAATAAAATCTTATCCCAATGTTATTTGGGAGTCTTCAATCCCTCAAGATGAAAGAGGAGATCCCTAGAGATGTGAGCACAAAGGAAGCCAAAAAGCTTCATCCAACCGGTTCAAGAACTTGTTTTTCTCAGTAGGATGATGAGGTTCTGTCTCACTTCCCATAGTCATCCTATACAGGCCAAGATTGCGCAAGGAGACCTACATATTTTCCCTCCAATAACATAGTTGAAGGGTGTAAGGATATGGGGTAAGAAACGGGTAGAATCCATCAATTTTTCCTTCTGAATAGTTAGTTCTTCAATTGAGCTATGTAGCACATGTAAGAAACACTAAAAAATAAAAAACAATTCGCAACCATGTCAAAAATCAAGCCTTCCATCTCAACATGTACAATTTCTCAAGGTCTGTCACATCCGCAGAGACTTCTCTGAATGCATCTAGAGTTAGCAATGCACACTTTACGGGACTTATGTGGAAACCCAACTGCTTCTGGTGTACAATGGAGATTGGACAGACTTGATGTATGCCCAAGTAGGCTCTAATACCATGTGAAATTATTGTGCCATTGATATTCAGGAAATGCGTGCAATTGAATTATATTATTATGTAGTGTAATGGAATGAAAAATACACACTAAACAAGACAAATTTCACTGAAAACGTATAAGTATTGCTCAGTATAATTACAATATAAAATTCAATAATTCTAGCAATATACATGAGTGTTACATAAAGGGGAATTTGAATCACATGGATAGGATTCAAATATACCAACTCAAGCTGGACTGACTAGCTAACTAGAAGTGTTTAAATCACTATCGAATCTCACTAGTCTAACTCTCGATGTCTAATTCAATATCCCAATCAATTATAATCAATTCAACCAGTTAAACTAAAGTGGTAGGTGAGAATTAGGTGAGAATAGGTACCTACACACATGTAGTCAAGCAATACTGGCACTAACTGATATGGAGGACATATAACTGAATGTAATTGGAGCATAACTTAGCTTGACTGGTTACCAAATATCAACAACTGAAGGAGGTTGGTGGTGGCACTCCCAGTGGCTCCTAAATTTTAGGGATTGGTCTCAGAGGCACATAAACTGATGCATGAAGGTGCAGTCAGTTGCAGTTAACCTCTATATGTGTTCCCCACACTCTAGTGACTGGTACTAGTGGAACCAATAGCCCAAGTGGACCCAATAGTACTAGTGGGCCCAAATATTAATTAATTACTCCTAATTTAGGAAAATATAATCTAATAGACTAAGTATGGACAAGGGAGGATTATAAATCCTAATATATTAAGGACCTTTTGAATATTTGGGGAAATAGGAGCCATTGATGTTTGAACATTGAGTGAGAATAATTGTGCAATTGCACTGTGTTATCTTGTTTTTAACATTTTTGTTATATCATTAGAGTTGATGAACTTTCTTGGTTTCCTTGTGATACACTTTAACTCAAATTATTTTCCTTCCTAGGAAAATTTCATGAAAATATTATGAAAATCGAAATCCATTCCTTAATGATCGTAACAATTGAATGCCTAAGACAACATCAACACCACCGATTGAGATAACAATCACCATAATATTCAATACATATTATGGCATTTACCTGAACAATTGGTAGTTCCTCTATTTGCAATCATTACTTGAAATTATGGTGCTAGATATACAAAGCAATTGAGATGTTTGGCTAATTTACAGTGAATGAAATTACAGTACTACCAGAATCAATCAATGTTGTTACCTTTTTCTTTTTGATATATCCTTCGATCTTGAGAGTTTGAGGAGTTCTATTTCTATCCAATTAATGACAATATATAATGGGAGTAACCACTTCTATTTCTTTATCTTGTGATGGTTCCTTTTCTTTTGGTTCTTATTCTCCACAATCTATGTAGATTAGTTTCTTTTCTCCGCACTTATGTCCCTTACTTTACTTTTTGTCAAAATTAATGCATATAATGTTTTCTCTATATCCTCCAGTTGTTGAGGAATCAGTCTTTGAGGTGGGTAAAAAGAAGGAACATCATTCTCTCTGTATGTGTTGGAAGTGGCATTTATAGTATCTATCACCATATTTTCACTTTCAACCTTCCTTTCAATCATGCAAAAATTCTCCAAGGATGGTGGTTTGAAGGGACACACCTCATGTTGAATGTTGTCCTTCAAGGTTCCAATAAATATATCCAACAAATTATCTTCTAAAATATTCTTTAGTCTAAGACTTTGCTTCCGAAACTGCTTGATGTGCTCTATAACTAGACCATTTTTCTTGAGATTTACCAAATTTATAAATAAGGTTTTGCTATTAATATCCCCATAATGTGCAATAAATTACTCTATGAACATATACCAAGATAATATAGTCCTTTTTATGGTCACAAAACCATTGGTACCATACAAATTTAGCATGATCTAAATATAATGATGCAATATTTACCTTTTGCAAAGTTGGAAAGTGGTGTAGATCAAAGATTTGATCCATTTGGAATATCCATGTTATTGGATCATTTCCATCAAAATTTCTCATGTGAATATTGGGATGTTGGGGACCCCTTGGTGATCCCCAATGAATTCCATTATTAGAATCATTTCCTCTGGGAATATTCTTATTCATGGAATGTTTCCGAACATGGAAATTATATTTATCCTCCTGAGTGCTCTAGAACATATGATCACCTACATGGGGAGTATCCTTTGAATTTTGTATGAGATTAGAAATATTTTTTATATTTTCCTCAATTTTATTGTCCATATCTTCCATCAAATTCTCCTCTAAATTAACTAAATAACGTTTTTCATAGACCCTTTAATCATATCTTCCAACCAGGGCACTCGAAAAGATAGGACTTCCCTCTCATCGTATACCGGGGATGAATACTCTAGTGGTTTTAGTGGAGTGTGCATTTTTACACTTTATTTTGGCATAATTTTTAACAATATATATAGATATTACACCCTAGGTTTCACCACAAATAGATCCTTCTACTCAAAATTATTCAAATTGAAAATGGTGTACCTTTTACAAACCCTGATTGGAAGACTATTTTATGGCTGACTTGAAACTAATGTAAATTTGAAATTCTGGCTCCTCTGTGTATACAACTTTGGATTTTTATGTATTAATGTGTCCTTTTTCTAATTCGGCAAATATAAACTAATTTTTATGTGCCAATAAAAATTTATTGCAAATCTCCCAACACTTCTTAGTTTTGGTCCCTTCAAAAGAAAAAACTTCTACAATATTCTATGTGTCCAATATTTTTTATCTAATATTGAAACAAATATCAAAAATACTTTGGTCTGTATTATTTCTAACACAATGGGTATCACTCAATTTGGATCTCACATGCCCCATATATGATCAGTTTCCCCATAATACTTGTTTTAGACTAGCTTTTGGACTAGTAAAAAACCCTATCTTCCAAGGATAATATCTATCCACTTGTAATTCCTAGTATGTGAAAACTGGACCACAGATAGTTTAGAAATTTTATGAAATGGGTTTTGAGTCTTCCTATCTAAAAACTTGTATAATATATATATATATATATATATATATATATATAGTAATTCCTAGTATGTGAAAACTGGACCACAGATAGTTTATAATATAGATATATATATATATATATATATATAAATTCCAAGATGATTCGTTTTGAAGAAACCAGTCCCGAGGAAAGAGCTTCGATACCAATTGTTATGCAACCAAGTCCTAGAAATAGGATAAAAAGAGCATAAATAGACCAGAATAAAGTAATCCACTCCTTAATAATAATCCTCTTTGAGGGGAAAACCTCCTTACACAATGTACTAAGTACATATGACATGATTCAAATGAAAAGGTCTCCTTCATATATAGAGGAAAAGAGGTAAAATTACAACTAATGGACCCAAGACAACATAACTAATATTAATAATACTAATATACCAAATCCAACATCAAGACTAATATAATGTGCCATGCTATAGGGGGGAAAGCGCCCAATATTTAGGGCTTAACATCCATTGATACTATAATTTGATTTTGGATTCCCATAGGCATAAGCATTTGATTGGGCAAGGAATTAATGACTTTTCTTGCACCTTCGACAATTTGGGCCCTATTTTCCACGTATTTCTTGTATTTTTCTAAGAAATATAATTCATTTATGAAATTAATCTATATCTATGTATAATTCAATTTTTTCTATTAGAATATATATATATATATCCTTAATTTTACATTCACAAATTGAATCCTTGATAGCTTGCAGTCTTGACATCAATTTTTCTTCCCCTTGGGATGTTTTATATTTCTCTATAAGAATTTCTACTTCTTTTCTGTTACAACAAATGTGGCCCTTTAATCTACAAATTTTATTTGAATTTATTCAAACTTTAAACCTTATTTCTTTATATATTCTTTCCTCGTTTTGTCTAAGTTCTATGTATATGCGACAACTTGTTCCATTCCTTGAATATTAGGCTTAATATATTCAACCTCTCTAATTAATTGTACAAATCTATCTTTGAGCTAGTCCACATCAGAGGTTGAGGAAACAATTGGTGTATAGATAGGAGGGTTATTCTTGATTTAGCTTGAATTCTAAGGTATATAATAGTGTTATTGCTTCATCTAGTTGTGCCTTCAAAGAGGATTTATATTTAGTCATTCATGATATATGTAGTGAGATTAGTAAGAAGGAAGGAAAGCCACATTAATCTCTTAAGTACTTGACGTTTCAAGCCTCATAATAAGGCTCATCATCAGGAAAAAAGTGCTTTGAGATTTAGGTTTAGAGAATAGCCAAGAATTAATAGGGGAACAGGTTTTAAAGTTTTATATCTTGAGCTGACATCCAGTTTGCTCAAAGAGTACTTCCTAAGTAAATAGATGAAAAACCTTTAAAATGGAATTACTAACGCTAAAATTCTTAATACTAAAAGTACTAACCCTAAATTTATAAAAAATTAATTTAAAATTAAAACTAAAACATTAATCCTAGAAAACCCCAATGTATTACTAAAACAATAATAATAAAAGTACTAGCCCTAAAAATATAAAAGATTCTACCAAGTTAAATAATCTAAAGATTAACTACTACCCCTTGAAATATTTAAAACCTACTACCCCTATTTTTAAAAGTGGGGATACAAACAACCCCTCTAATTATCGTTCAATTATGATTAGCCCCCTCTTAGCCAAGTTATATGGTATTATTTTGGAAAAGAAGATCAGCAGATGGCTTGCAAGTGAAGGTAAGCGGGTTTTAGAGGGAAACACTCAACAACTGACCACCTCATTACACTTAGGATCATTGTGGAGGAGTGTCGTAATGATAAATACAATCTATTTTGTTGATTTGTGGACTTTAGAAATGCTTTTGATACAGTACCTAGAAATAACCTATGGAATATATTAGAAGAGCTAAAGGTTCCTTTTGAGTTGAGAGTTGCTGCAATAAGGTTATACGAGAATGTAATCACCAAGTTTAAGAGAAATGAGGGGTGGTCGAGAGCTATTAAGGGTAATATCGGAGTTAAACAAAGTTTCCCCCTCTCCCCTACCCTATTTGGCAACTACATCGATAAGCTATAAGGTTGTTTAGAAGAAGCAGGTTGTGTTGGCACGTTCTTAGCTGGAATAGTCATCTTCCTTCTTCTCTATGCTGACAATTTTGTTCTTCTGGAAAGGTGTCTATCTAATCTTGATAAGAAACTACGACTTCTTAAGGATTTCTTCTCTACCATGGGTATGACTATCAACACTGAACAAACAAAAGTTATGATTATCAAATCCAAGAAGGACACTTATGCTAATTTTGTGTATGACAATAGCAACTTGGGGGAAGTGTCTTCTTACAAATACCTAGGAATTGATATTCATCACAAGCTCAACTAGAACTATAGCATTGAGAAAAGGATTAATGGAGGGTGGAAAGCTTACTTTGGTCTTGAAAATAATTGTAAAGCATCAAACCTTGTGATGTGGGATAACAAGAAGCTCCTCTTTGAAACTTTAGTCACTCGTGTTATCTCGTATGGGTGTGAGGTTTGGGGTTGCGTCATCTCTAGAGAATCTTGGAGAAATACTTAGCAAATTTAGAATCGTTTTATAATGTGTAACCTCAAAATTAAAAGCAATACACCATATCCTATTCTCCTTATAGAAGTGGGTCTTTCCCCTATCAAGATCCTAGCTATGACTCGGCTCCTATTGTACAAGCACAAAATCAATAACATGGGAGACCATAGACTTCCTCAGATAGCTTTTAATTCCATCCAAAACCACCTAAGGCTCAAGCAAGGATGGTATAAAGATACCAGGGCCCGGTTAAACCACTGGGAGATCAACGAAAATATTGCATTGCAAACTATTAATAACATAAAAAATATTGTTACTTTTAAGTTTAAAGAGAAACTATGGTGTGAGAAAGATTTAGAGGCTAAAATAAAATTAAGATATTATAAGGAGGCCATCAACCCTACTCTAGAAGATCAAAAGTATCTCTCTGTTTTAACCAGTTCAAAGTAAAAAACTAATACAACCAAGATAAGAACAAACTCTCATGAGCTCCACAGTGAAACATGTCGTTGGACTGTTCCTAAAACACCATGGGTGGAAAGGATCATCCGTCTCTATGAGAATAGGAAAATTCAAGATAAAATTCACTTCCTCTTAGAGTGCCCTGCATACACCCACATTAGATCTCAGTTTCATAATCTTTGTTGCAATACCAATCTTCCTGGCCTTTTAACTTGTCAAAATTATAGTGAGATCGGGACGCTTCTCACCAAGCTCTTTGAGCATAGGTATACAATTTTAAAACAAACTAATTAATTGGTTTCTTTAGGTCCTATAGACCAAAGTTTGGTTTCAGTGGAAGTTAACCATCATCATCATCATCATAAAAAAATACAAAATTAAAGTCCTAATCAAATAATCAATCTATATTAATATATTTAACGCTCTTAATTATAATATTAATTCTATTAGTATTAATATTAATAATATCTAAATTAATATTAGTATTAATGTTAAATATCATCTTAAAGAAATAAGTACTAACCCTAACAAAATTTATTTCCAAAATAAGGGCTTTAATTTTAAGACTAATTCATATAAAGGGTTAAACAAACAAAAATTAAAAAGCTACTCTCAACCTAAAATTTTAAAGAGGGAACTAACCTAAAAGGGGTTAATTCTATCTTCTACTTTATTTTTATTCATTATTGTTCTAAATTTTTAATAAAGACCTAAGACTAACCCAAACAAAAATGAAAAAAAGAATAATATTTAATTAATTAAAAATAAATTAAATGGTACCTAACTAATTTCCCAATCCTAGAGCCAATTAGATGTTAGAAATGTAAGGAGGGAGCACGATAACAACAATAACAAAATACCTTGTCCTTAATCTTGTTTATTGCGCTCTTTGAGGGATGTCATTATTGTTTTTAAGGTTGTGGATGATGGGGGCACTAGAATTCACCTAATATCAAGCCATCATCTATGTTTAAGTTTGAAGGAATTGTTTTTATCGCAATAGACTCCCTAATCTTTCTTCTTTTGTAATGTTCTTCTCTCACAATCAATTTTGTATCCTCAATGCAAATGTGGTGGAAAGAGTTGTGGGAATGTCCATCTAAAGATGGTTTTTTATGACGATCATGTACTATGTCCATACACTACTATTTAAGTCTCACCTAAACAAACTGATCCCTCTCTGCTATGTCGGTTTCCCCACAAGAGTAGTGAATACCCTATACACCCTTTTGTTTTAATGGTTCCACAATATCCTTTAAGGAATATAGAATTCTCCCAACCAAGTTTGGAGGATCGAAAGTAACCCTAATGCCATTTTTCCTTAGTATTGTGGCTAACACATTATTTGTTCATTTAATATAGGGAATGATGATCTTAGTTCATCTAGTTCCTTTGCTTTGTTTCTAAGCTCCTCTATAAGATCTTTGGATGGAATTCCTTATTTGTTTATAATTGTATCCATTTCTTCTGAATGCTCAAGGTGGTGTTCATATGATACTCTTATGGCACGAGTTACAAGAATGTTCAAAACCCCTATTATATAGGATTTAAAATTTTTTTCCTTCTACAAAACTACTCTCCTCTCCTCAAAATATTTTCAAGATGCATGTTTGTATGCTTTAACTTTGTTTAAAAATGAAATTTCGTATTCTGGGAAATTTTTTACTATACCCAAACTCGATACAAAGGATATTGCTTCTACCGACCTTGTGGATTATAGTTCCATGCTATACTCATGTTTATCTCTAAGAATATGAATTTTTCAACTAATTGGGAATATTAAATCCCAAGGACACTAGATTTTATTTTAGAATTCACTTCTCTTCCTCTAGGGCATTATTGGCCGGATTTTTTGTCCTGAGGCCAGCACGGAGAGAAATGCCACACAAGGCACTTAACACAACCCCTGATGTGTTTGAAATAGATAAATCTTGTGGGAACAAAGGCCTCGCTGCCTATATGGGTTTGATCTTGTTGCCACCTTTCACACACCTGGGTCACGTGGCAGAAATATTCAAGCCACTCGGTGTGTCCTTGGGGGAAATTCTCGAGTCAGGGTTGTCACCTTGTTCTTAACTCCTCCGTTTAGGCTCAAATCCTAACGAAGCCAAGGGGGGTAGACCCTATTAAGTTACTAAGGATAATTACTTAGTGTGATGGTGTTAAACTGAATGAGTTACTTAGGATTTTTGAAATTAACTAGTGGAAACAAAAGATAACAAGATGCAAGATTTTAAGCAGATAAGCATAGTAATGACACTCAATATATATAGAAATGAAAGAAACAAATCACCAATGCCTTAAATGCAGTCAACAGAGAAAATAATGTGCTTGCATGCGCTTGAATGAATGTTTAGAAAATGTCTATTGGTAGATTTTAGATTGGTGTGGAGTGTGAATGAGTTAAATTAGGCGAAAAGGGGACTCTAGATATACCCGAGGGGTAGTAACTTGGAGTATGTCCAAAAGTGAACTTTCACGGCTACCCGCAAGGTGTTTGTGGGTTGGAACGAAGTCTCGGAGAATATTGTTCATAACACACCCATTAGGGTGTGATAGAGATCAACGCCTCGAGGTCACTTTCCAGTTGTTCCCACTCCTTTGGGTATTTTTCCACCGCTTATAGTTCGTTCGAGGCGTTGGATTTTCGCCTGATGGTTTGTCAATTTGGGAGGTGAGGAATAATTAATCTAGTCACACAAGTGCTTTTGATGTGGCTACACTGATTGGATGAACCGAATCCAAGTGCAAAGCATACACACTGGAGTCTTGTCAATTTTAGTAAATTTTAAGATAGGTGTTCTTGTTAAAAAGAAAACCCTCCAGGAACCTCTTTCGATCCAAGTGGATCTCAATTGGGGAATCAAGGAGGGGTTAATTTTATTATAGCTGATGAAACAGTTGATGAAAAGGGAATCAAATATACACAATGCTGGTTTTCTAATTAGTCCTACTACGCATCTATTTCCCCTTGCGGGTCAATCGGGAAGTCGTGGGTAAGTATTAAAATTAATTTGAAACCACTAGATATGGAATATGGAAATGATTATAAATCAAAGTATACTACCCTTTAGATTATAAATACGCTAGATTGAAAAAAGATGAACAAAAAGTAAAAAATGACACAGACGCAAATCCCCCCAGGGGGGATGGTGAATAGGCTAGAAAGAGCCTATTCGAAAAGAATTTTTCTTTTTATTAGCAGCAATTTACAATATCAGAAAATTGAAATTGATGCACTTTGGTCCTTTTTATTTGGGATCCAAAGGCTTACAACAAGCTTGTAACAAGCTAAACTCAAAACACAACGGTGGGGAAAGTTTCTGGGAAGGTCTGGTTCGTCAAAGAGTCAGAAAATGGGCAGAGTCTCCTTCTCTTTTTTGTTAGACCTGCTAAAAAACAGCGAGTAATTAAAATAAAATGTGCCCAAACACACTTTAAAAGTGTTTTGGGTCACCACGCTAGTTACCGAAAAAAAACTAAGTAAAAAATTGTTAAAAGGGGCTAATCTAGTTTTGCAAAAGGAACCAAGGAAAGCAAGCTTTCCTTGGGATATTGGCTTGCTATTTGGGCAGCCAATGAGATATGCACTTTTATTTTAGAATTTAAATCTTTAAAGAACGAAAAAAAGAAACTACCTTATGAGCAATTTTTAGATCTATGATTTAGCTACTTGCAAAAAAGGCAATTCCTACACCTAGATCCAACTTTATGAAATGATATTCTGTATGAAATGATAGATCTAAGCAGCAAGGCTCTAATGAAATAGATCTAACAATATATATTCAATTCTTAGAACTAGATCTGATCATAAGAGGGAGAGACAAGTAACTGGAAGATTGATTTTTTTAAAGAAATGAGAAGAAGAGGAGAGAAGGTCGGCTTGTTGCTTGAATGGAGCAAGCTGAAAGGAGGCCCTTTTGTGGAGCGCTGAGGGACAGAGTATTGAGCTTATTGGATAAGGAATGGCGTCAATCTTGACCCACACCTTTATCCAATCGGGAACCTGCAACTAGATAACACAAGCCTGCACAACACCTCATGAGATCTGGATATAGATGTATAAAGCAACAAAAATGAAAGATCATGCAAAAATAATCTTATTTAAGCATATAACTGAAATTATTGAGCATACATCATATGGATAAACAAGAGAAAGCAATCTAACTTGCCTAGTTTACACCTTTACTTGATTCAACCGAATCCTTGAAGCTAGAAAACGAAAGTAGCACAGAAATTGGAAAGAAATTATAGTTACCACATTAGCAGCATAATACTGAGAATCCACACAAACACATGCACTACACGGTATAGCCTCCAAAGCTTCTTTAGTCACAAAATATGGAAGTATTACAATGGCAAAAGCTCCTCAATCCAGCTCTAACTAGCTTGGAAGAGGCAGCCTATGCTTTATTTATACAAAAGATAGAAGATCCAGCCCAGGGGGGGCGCAAATCCCAAGGAGACAGACCACTGCAGCTGAGGGAGAGTCAATCAATGTTGATCTAATGCCAAACTAAGCCTACTTGTCAATCGGGGGGATGATTGAGCTGACACATCAACCCACAGACTAACACATCAATCCATAGAGCTTCCAGGAGAGCCCACACATGTGGAGGAGAGAGAGAGGGTGCAATTCCCCATAAAGGATGCTGAAGATCAACTCTGGATCTGTCAAGATCACCTCCTTCAGTGAAGGATTTGTGAGATCTAGTCAATCTAATTCAGATCTGACTGATTTCAATCAAATCAGCTGAGAATCCACTGATCTAGGATTTTGGATTTGCTCCATTATTCATCAATTTATTAATTAAAATAATCAATAACTGATTTTTTGGGGATTTTTGACACTAGTGATGGAAAATCACTGAAAACTAGGAAATAGTGGGTCCATGGGTTTACATGGTTCTCTTAGCTTGAAAATGAGCACCTACATGTCTGAAACTGATTATTTGGTCCACTTTTATTACAAAATAATTTTTTCCAATTAAACTATTAAAAAATAGCCTAAGTTTTGGAAAAATTAAATTTTAATAAAAAACACTGAAAACATTTAAAAAATAAAAAAGTTGAAAAAACCTAGGGGGACTTAGACATGTTCATATGACTCGACCATGATGCCTAGCATGTTTATACATTGACACATAGACTCTAATAACCTCAATAGGCCTAAATGCCAAGCTGACCACCCCAACTTTGGAGGTATGGAGTGAAAAACTCAGAAATTATTAGTTGTTTATTCAACAACCAATAATAACCAAGGGAAAAAACACCCTGGGCTGATCAGATTGACAAATGAAGTCTAAGAGACCAAGTCATTTACATACACTATCATGCTAGAACATTTATTATAGTTCCCCCATGGGGTACGAACATGTGATATAGTACAACAAAGCTTCCCAGAAGTAAGATTGAAGGTCTTCTGAAGTCCAAATAAGTTATCCTTGTCTGGTTCACCAGGATCACTTGATAAAAAAAACCACTAAGTACAACTTAGGTGGTAACATTCTGGCTCCAACTACAGGACGTGTGCTCTATCTGGTCATAGGGCAAGGAGAGGATACGAGAACACCAGTATCTCTGGTTTATACACCCTGTAAAAACATCTCAAGTTGACAAGAAAAAATCAGTAGCACAAGCTTTACATAAAAACCAAATGAACCATTAAGCTAATTTATTTAAACAAAAGAAATGTAACTAACTAATGAAAAAAATGTTTTTTTATAACTAAAACAAAAATGCGAAAAGAAAATGCTCTTTTTCAAGGAGCTTATTTTCCTACTCTAAGCATGATATAAAAAGGGTTGAGTGTAATCAGAAATCCAATGTAACCACCTAAGCATTTTATTAACATAAAAAAAAATTCATTGTCTTTGGTTACCAGCCAAAGTAAGGTTACTTTATTCAGAAAATGCAAACCTATGTGATGATCTGGAAGGGGCAGGATGGATGGGGAATCATAGGCATGAATAATGTCGCCAAACTTCCTCCCAAACTGGTAAGTGCTTGCGCAGGTTGCTTCTATCCATGACTGGACATGGTTGATGTACAAATCAGAATGATGAGGCAGATTGACTACACCATCATACTGATCATCAAGGCTTACCAGATGATAATTCATTGTATAAGCCCCAAGAGGCTCCAAATCATGAGGAAACTCTATATGTGAAGATGATAGTTGAGACTGATATTCTACTAACTGCATAACATATGTATTTTCACAACATTGCTTCTGCATGTCTTCATTATTGATACTGATATATGGCTTAGACTGATCATATGGATAGGCTGCATGCTCCTTTTCCATATCAAAGTTTCCCAAGGCCACATGATCCATGCTCTCTCCTTTAGATATGCCATAGATAGAAAAATCAACAAAACCATCAAAAGTTTTTCGTTCATTATTTTCCTCTTTATTCATGTCATAGACTAGATTTTCCATGAATGTCCAGGACTCCTCATCAACATCTTTGTCGGAGATAAGGGAGTCTTTGTCACTTGTATCATGCTCCAAGTTATACTTGTCCTTATTTTCATACTCATATTCTTCAAAGAAAAAGGTCACAAGGCAGTAAACCTTCCAGACTGTCATCATTATATGTAGAACACGTAGGAGTCCCATCATGTACATTACAATTTTCATCATAAGTTTCACTATAAGATTCTGCAATGGTTTCATCCTTAGGCTTGTACTGTTTAGCTAGTGACAAAGGGTAGGCCTGACCTACCATGTATACATGATCAGGCTCACTTGAAGTTGTTTCCTGACTACTGAACTTGGGAAGTCCATGTTCCATGACTTGATTTGCAACATAACAAGTGCTTTCTTGGTGGAATTGTTCATAGGGTTTACACCATGGAATTACTTATTCTACCATGTTAGCTGAATCTAACTGGTTTGGAATCCTAGGCTCCTGTTGAGGAAAATTATTTTGATACATCTGATTTTGCTTGGGATGAAAGTTCCTCGGTCCATTATTCTTTTCCATTGTGATCAATCTATTATGAATGTGATTCAAGTGTGCAAAATGATTGTCCATTAGTTGGTTTTGATTAGTAACCAAGTTTTTTATCATGTCCATCACCTTTTCCATGGGATCTTTAGAAGTTCCCTTTTCTTCTGATTCAACGGATTTACCCTTGGTCTCTTTGTTGCAGGAATTGATTCCCCTAGTGTGACCTAGAATGTTGGACTTGCTTGAAGACTGCATATTCTTTTCTATTTTCTCGGCCAATTCCTGAGCAGTTTTTAGATTGGCCGGATCTTTGTCTCTTAACTAGTACCTCAAATCACCAATTAAAGCTTCAATGTAAGATATGAGGATGGAGGAATCCTTTGGCTTGATTTCCTTAGGGAGTTCTGAAACCACATGCCTGAACTTAGTGTTAAATTCATCCATGGTTTCATTCTCCATCTTATTGATGTTATGAAGGGCAGCAAGCAGATGTATTGGTTCTTTCTTTTCCCCTCATTTCTTCTTAAAACCCTCTAGGAATTCACTAAGAGTTTTATATGAATCATCATCTAGGTCGAAGTACCATTCTTCAGCATTATCTTCTAAGGATAAAGAAAAGAGCTTCGTTTTGACATCATCATGGTCATGGGAAGCATCATTGCAATAACTGACCAGGTGCTTTTCAAACTTTCAAAGGTGAGACTTGGCAGTGATGGCATTATTAACCTAAAATATGGGGCGCTTGTTGATAGCATATTTTGGAATGGCATGGGGAGCACCTGCTATCTGAGAAAAGTCAAGGGGTTTGAATAATTTCGTCATTTCTTGAGACTGGTGAACATGACTCTCTACAAATATGTGATGGATATTTGAGAGGGATTGGTCTCCTAAATTTTCTAGGTTTCTACGAGAAGTCTCCCTATTCAATATTTCCCGAATAAACCTTTTGGGATCAGTTAGAGGATTGAATAATTGTCGACGGTTTGTTTAGGTAGAAATTCTTGAAGGGATGTTAGATAGTGGAGTCGCCAGATGGATCCAATTTTAATTTTTATGTTTTTTAAAGACTAGATCAATCAAAAGTTTTTATCTTTTTAGTTGTTTAGAAAAAAGTTAAGCTAAGTCGTACTCAGGAATAAAAAGATTTATCCCCAACAACAACTCTAAAAAGTGTTGCCGCCTTTCACACACTTGGGTCACGTGGCATAAATCTTCAAGTCACTCGGTGTGTCCTTGGGGGCAAGTCTCGAGTCAAGGCTGTCACCTTATTCTTGACTCCTCCATTTAGGCTCAACTCCTAATGAATCCAAGGGGGGTAGACCCTATTAAGTTACTAAGGCTAATTACTTAGTGTGATGGTGTTAAACTAAATGAGTTACTTAGGAGTTTTGAAATTAACCAATGGAAACAAAAGATAACAAGATGCAAGATTTTAAGCAGATAAGCACAATAATGACACTCAATATATATAGAAATGAAAGAAACAAATCACCAGTGCCTTAAATGGAGTCAACAGAGAAAATAATGTGTTTGCATGCGCTTGAATGAATGTTTTGCAAATGTCTCTTGGTAGATTTTATATTAGTGTGGAATGTGAATGAGTTAAATTAGGTGAAAAGAGGACTCCAGATATACCCGAGGGGTACTTGGAGTATGTCCAAAAGTGAACTTTCACAGTTACCCGCAAGGTGTTTGTGGGATGGAATGGAGTCTCAGAGACTATTGTTCATAATGCACCCATTAGGGTGTGACATAGATCGGCACCTCGAGGTCACTTTCTAGTTGTTCCCACTCCTTTGGGTATTTTGCCACTGCTTATAGTTCGTTCGAGGCGTTGCATTTTCGCCTGATGGTTTGTAATTTCGGAGGTGAGGACTAATTAATCTAGTCACTCAAGTGCTTTTGATGTGGATTGAATGATCATATGAACCACATCCAAGTGCAAAGCATACACACTGGAGTCTTGTCAATTTTAGTAAATTTTAAGATAGGTGTTCTTGCTAAAAAGAAAACCCTCCAGGAACCTCTTTCGATCCAAGTGGATCTCAATCAGGGAATCAAGGAGGGGTTAATTTTATTATAGCTGATGAAATAGTTTATGAAAAATGAATCAAATATACACAATGCCGGTTTTCTAATTAGTCCTACCATGCATATCTTTCCCCTTGCGGGTCAATCAGGAAGTCATGGGGTAAGTAGTAAAATTACTTTGAAACCACTAGATATGGAATATGGAAATGATTATAAATCATAGTATACTACCCTGCAGATTAGAACTATGCTAGATTGAAAAAAGATGAACAAAAAGTAAAAAATGACACAAACGCAAATCCCCCCAGGGGGGATGGTGAATAGGCTCGAAAGAGCCTATTCAAAAAGACTTTTTCTTTTTATTAGAAATGATTTAAAATATTAGAAAATTGAAATTGATGCACTTTGGTCCTTGTTATCTGGGATCCAAAGGCTTACAACAAGCTTGTAACAAGCTAAACTCAAAACACAGCGGTGGGGGAAGCTTTCGGGAAGCTCTGGTTCGTCCAAGAGTCGAACAATGGGAAGTCTCCTTCTCTTTTTTGTTAGACCTGCTAAAAAATAGTGAGCAATTAAAATCAAATGTGCCCAAACACACTTTAAAAGTGTTTTGGGTCACCACACTAGTTACCGAAAAAAAACTAAGTAAAAAATTGTTAAAAGGGGCTAATCTAGTTTTGCAAAAGGAACCAAGGAAATCAATATTTCCTTGGGATATTGGCTTGCTATTTGGGAAGCCAATAAGACATGCACTTTTCTTGTAGAATTTAAATCTTTAAAGAATGAAAAAAAGAAACTACCTTATGAGCAAGTTTTAGATCTATGATTTAGCTACTTGCAAAACAAGCAATTCCTACACCTAGATCTATCTTTATGAAATTACAGATCTAAGAAGCAAGACTCTAATGAAAAATATCTAATAATATATATTCAATTCTTAGAAATAGATATGATCATAAGAGGGAGAGATAGGTAACCAGAAGATTGATTTTTTTAAAGAAATGAGAAGAAGAGGAGAGAAGGTCGACTCGTTGCTTGAATGGAGCAAGCTGAAAGGAGGCCCTTTTGTGGAGCACTGAGGGACTGAGTCTTGAGATTATTGGATAAGGAATGGAATCAATCTTGATCCACACCTTCATCCAATCGTGAACCTGCAACTATATAACACAAGCCTGCACAACACCCCGTGAGATCTGGATATAGATGTATAAAGCAACAAAAATGAAAGATCATGCAAAAATAATCTTATTTAAGCATATAAATAAAATTCTTGAGGATACATCATATGGATAAACAAGATTAAGCAATCTAACTTGCCTAGTTTACACCCTTACTTGATTCAACCGAATCCTTGAAGCTAGAAAACGAAAGCAGCACAAAAATTGGAAAGAAATTGCAGTTACCACATTAGCAGCATAACACTGAGAATCCACACAAACACATGCACTACACGGTATAGCCTCCAAAGCTTCTTTATTCACAAAATATGGCAGTATTACAATGTCAACAACTCCTCAATCCATCTCTAACTATCTTGGAAGAGGCAGCATGTACTTTATTTATACAAAAAACAGGAGATCCAACCTAGGGGGGCGCAAATCCCAAGGAGACAGACCATTGCAGCTGAGGGAGAGTCAATCAATGATGATATGATGCCAAAATGAGCCTACTTGTCAATCGGGGGGTTAATTAAGCTAACACATCAACCCACAGACTGACACATCAATCCATAGAGCTTCCAGGAGAGCCCACACGTGTGGAGGAGAGAGAGAGGGCACAATTCCCCATAAAGGATGCTGAATATCAACTATGGATCTATCCATATCACCTCCTTTAGTCAAGGATTTGTTAGATCCAGTCAATCTGGTTCATATTTGACTCATTTCAATCAAATCGACTGAGAATCCACTGATCTAGGATTTTGGATTTGCTCCATTATTCATTAATTTATTAATTAAAATAATCAATAATTGATTTTTTGGGGCTTTTTGACCCGAGTGATGGAAAATCACTGAAAACTAGGAAATAGTGGGTCCATGGGTTTACATGGTGCTCTTAGCTCAAAAATGAGCACCTACATTACTGAAACTGATTATTTGGCCCACTTTTATTACAAAATAATTTTTTCCAATTAAACTATTAAAAAATAGCCTAAGTTTTGGAAAAATTAAATTTTAATAAAAAATTTAAAAAATAAAAAAGTTGAAAAAACCGAGGGGGACTTAGACATGTTCATATGACTCGACCATGATGCCTAGCATGTTTATACATTGACACATAGACTCTAATAATCTCAATAGGCCTAAATGCCAAGCCGACCATCCCAACTTTGGAGGTATGGAGTGAAAAACTCAGAAATTATCAGTTGTTTATTCAACAACCAATAATAACTAAGTTAAAAAACACCCTGGGCTGATCGTATTGACAAATGAAGTCTAAGAGACCGAGTCTTTTACAGACACTATCATGCTAGAACATTTATTACAATTCCCCCATGGGGTATGAACATGTGATATAGTACAACAAAGCTTCCTAGAAGTAAGACTGCAGGTCTTCTGACATCCGAACAAGTTATCCTTGTCTGGTTCACCAGGCTCACTTGATAAAAAAACCACTAAGTACAACTTAGGTGGTAATAGATCTTAACAAGAGAGTATCGCAATTTAATGATATGAGTTTTGAAAATGCAATTGGAACCCCAAAGATGTAATATAACTAATATGAAATATGTAACTAATCTATGATGCAAATTTCAATAGCTAAAAACACATAGTTTTAACAGCTGTTAAAAACTGACCACGATTTTAACAACTGCTAACCTGTAGATTTAAATTATGAAAAAAATATGTAAAACAACTTGAATATCAATTCTATATATTAAATCGATCTTATCTCGGGAGCAAGATTAATTCTAGGATTTTTGATGCATAAAAAAAAGTTTCATGACTAACTTATCTAATTTTTTTTAAATAAATAGCCATTTGAATATGAACACCAATTTAAACAAAGACGGACAAATAAAATTATAGTTGATCTTCAATCAAACCATTTATGCAATCAGAAAGATATAATCATTTAAACAATCAAACCTGAAAATCTTAAACAAAGAAAATGAGTTAAGATAATCAAATTTAAATTATAATTAATGGTGAAAAGTGTATAAAAATATTATAGAACACAACTGATTACAATCAACTTCTGAAAATGATTGTTGAACCCTCTTTTGGTTACAACTTCATAAAATATTACAAAGTATGATCAAAGATAGAGAGAAACTGGCTGAACGCCAACAACTCCTTTCTCTATTCAATAAATTTATTATAGAGTAAAAAGAAGAAAATCCTTCCATTCTGTAGTGTGCTTCCCCCTTTGGAAATTGAAGCTCTCATCCTTAAATAGGTAATGGGGCCAATAATGGTTTCCAACATAGTAGTGACAAGATGTAATTCCCCTTATGAGCTCCGAAGTCGAATCTTCCATTACTCGTCTTCTTAACTTCTTTGTGGATTACAACTGGCTCTATACTTTAAGTGATCTTGTAATTCCTTTTATCTGCCTTCTCCATCAATCAATTGTTTTCATCCTTGAGATTATAATAACATATTCTTAATAGGATGGTTTTCACAATAATTTCATCGCGTCCTCATAGCTTTCACCATTGAAGTTGCACATAACAATATATAAAAATAAAATGTTCAAATGAATATCAACCATGAATAAATAAAATAGTTCATAATAAATTAAATAATTATTCCAAATGGTAAAGAGATTTAAGAATTTTCCATTTTCAATCACCAATCAATATTAAAACCAATGCCTTTCTTCTACGGTGATAACTTCCTTTTACATGCCAATTAACAAATAAACCAATATGTGGTAAAAGGTTGATCAAATCTATCGTATATGATGATATCCATTTTATCACTTGATTTACATCAATCTTAGCCTCACTGTGTATGGCATATTTTTTTTTTCATGATGTGGCAATCCAAAGTTGCAATTCCGTTTCTTACTTATTTACAGTTTAGTGATGTCATAAAATTTGAGAATTAAGACTTCAAACATGTGGGAGATGCAACATTAACCAATCCTTTTTGATAATTCTTACTGCAAAATGTGGAATTAGTGACAACTCTTCAGCTACATATAGATGGAGTTTCCTTAAAATTCTAAGTTTTGGTCTAATGTCTTAGCCATTTCCATGGATTCATTCATATTTTAGTTATCCTTTATCAACGGATGTTTATATTGTTAGGATTTATAATCCTCCCTTGTCCAAACTATCTATTAGATTACATTTTCCTAACTTAGGAGTCATTTAGTTATTATTGGATCCACTAGTACCATTGGGTCCACTTGGATTAATGGGGCCACATGTACCAGTCACTAGAGTGTGGGGAACACCGATAGAGGCTAACTGGAACTGACTGCACTTTCATCCATTAATTTAGGCACCTACTAGACCAATCCCTACATTTTAGGAACCACTGGGAGTGCCAGCACCAACCTCCTTCAGTTGTTGGCAGTTGGTAACTAGTCAATCTTAGTTATTCTTCAGTTATATATCCTCCAGTTCAGTTAGAGCCAGTTATGCATGGCTGCATGTGGGAAGGTGCCAATTCTCACCTACCACTACAGTTAGAATTGTTTGATTGATTGTAACTGATTGAGAGATTGGATTAGACATATGGAGTTAGCTTGTTGAACTCCAATAGTGATTTAAACATTTCTAGTTAGCCATGTAGTCGATATTGAGTTGGTAGATTCGAATTCATTCCTCATGATTCGAATTCTCCTTTATGTAACATTGTTGTATACTACTGGGATTAATGAAGTTTATACTGCAATTATACTGAGCAATTCTTGTATGTTTCCTATGAGATTTGTTTTGTTCAATGGGTATTATTCATTCCTTTTCATTGCAAATAAATAAGAATCAAATAACACTCATTGCTTGAATATCAATGGCATATTAATTTTAACATGGTATCAGAGCCTCCTCAAGAAAGCTTCAAGTATGTCTACTCTCCATTGTACACCAGAAGCAACGAGGTTTGCACAAAAGTCCCGCAAAGAGTGTCTTGCTTCCTCTGAATTCATTGAGAGTGGCGGTTCAGGAGTGATGGACCCTGAAAGAGTGTATATGTCGAGAGGGAAGGCTTGATTCTAACATAGTGTGAATTGGTTTTTCTTTTTGTAGTGAATTCTTACAGGTGCTATGTAGCTTGATTAGAGATATTGTCTGATTAGAAGGAGAATTATGGATTTTCAACCTTCCACACCTCGGATCCTAACACCCTTCAATTATGTTGATTGGAGGGAATATATGTAGGTTTCCTTGCGCAACAAGGGCTTGTTCAGGATGATAATGGTATGGGAGGCTAAACCCCATCTTCTAGTTGAGAAAAAAGTTTTTGAACTTATTAGATGAAGATTTTGACTTTCTATGTACTAACATCTTCAGAGACCTCCTCTTTCACCTTGAAGGTTTTAGGACTCCCAAAGAATCTTGGGAGAAGCTTGAAGTCTTGTTTGGAAAGAAAGATGAGCCTCGTAGACAATTTTTGGAGGACATGTTGATATCCTTACATCCCAATAGTTTCGATACCATACAACAATTCTTTACAAAATTCAAGTCTCTTGCACTTCAATGTAGACAATGCAAAATATAAAGAAAGTATGAGAAACATGTGCTTTCCATACTCACCAAACTAGGTTCTGAGTGTTCTGTATTTGTCTATATATTCCATTCTGAAATAGCTTCCATTCCCAATTGGAATATTCCCTCACTTGATAGATTTTCCGAGTCCTTAATACAAGAGCAAGAGAAGTTGGTCTAGATGGGAGTCCTCCAGACTTCCAAAAACCAAGATCTCCTAGTGACAGACTCTACCAATGCATATGATAAAGGGAGGCATTATGGGAAGGAGCCTAAATCATCTGATTCGAAGCCTAAAGAGAGTCATAAGACATTGAAAGGAGATTCTCTCTCTAAGAAGAAGAAAAAGTTTTAAAATAAAATGTGTCCCTATTGTATGAGGGGTTTTCATCCAGAAGAATCGTGCATGAAGAAGACCCTCGACCAATTGAAAACTCTCCTTGTACAGACCAATATTTCCCTTCCACAAGGTGTTGAGATGTCTGATGATGGAGATAATACTGAATAACATCATATATTCCATGCCTTGAAGGAAGGCCTCACTCCATTGAAGGCTTACTTGATAGATTTTGGAGCATCCAACCACATGGTTTCCTCCAAGGAATCCTTCATCACTTTCAGTCTATCAAGAGGAACTAGCAGTCATATGTGATATGAATCTAAAATACCAGCTGTTGAGAAAGGTTCAAATAAAATCCAACATGCATAGTTCAACCCTCTCCTACAACAAAGCAAATTGTTGAAGATGAATAAGAAGCAGAATCTTCCACACAATCAATTCGAATTGAAGAAAGTCTCCTTGGAGTGACTAATTCTCCTGTTGCGCCGGAAGTTTATGAGATATATGATATCTCATCTTATCATAAGGATGATCCAAAAAAATACATTCAAATCTCTGCTATTGAATAAAAACTCTCCTTCCATTCTATGCAAATATTCTCCAGTGATTCTTCTATATTAAATTCTATGCATAGTTTACCGGTTATTGTTTCATAAAATGAAGAGGAATTTGATTTCTCTATCTCTAATGATGTTTTTGGTGTGAAAATAAGTAATAATATGGATATTTTGAAAATAATATCATATTGTAGGAGTGATCCATTCACTCTCATTGATCTAGAGCTTCCAACAAATTCCTACATGATTGCATGCACCAATACTCCGAATTTTGAAGGAGAAAATTGTACATCTACCATCTCGGTGGAGCACACTCTTGTATCTGATATGAAACTATTTGGATATGATATTATATTATTTGTATCTGATCTAATATTATTTGGTTCAGGTTTTAAATTTCAATATCTTTAAGTAAAGCTGGTAGCTTCTCTCATCAATTTTGGTGTGAAAAATCAAGTACCGCAAGTCTCCTTCAAAATTGTTGTTGGGGATTTGAAGTCATTCCACACTTTTGGATCTCATATGAAATTATTTAGATATGATATGATATTATTTAGATCTGGTATGATATTATTTGGTTCAAGTTTTAATTTCCAAGATCCTTCAACCATGCTTGTAGCTGGTCTCATCAATTTTGGTGTGACAAATCAAGTACCGCAAGTCTTCTTCAAACTTGATGCTGGGGATATGATGTTAGTTTCCTCTTATGAGTCTGATGATATTATATTTTGTAAATAATCAGTTATTTATGAATCTATATTATATTACGGAGGTCAATCATTCGTTCTCCACAGTCCTAGGGCTTCTCTACCTATCTATTTGATCACATGTTCATCTCCTCACAGAACTAGCAAAGATGGAGACATTATGCATTCGCTTGGACTCTTGCTCCTAACACTTGGGGCTGATTTAGCGCACATGGTTTGATGTTAAAGGATGAAATATATCATTTTCTTGGTCTTTCCTCACCTGGTTTGAATTCTCAAGTGCTTTTTCTCTCTCATTAGTTAATTTCAGTTGCTCTACATGGGTCCAGTTTTCATATAGCAATTGTCCATATTTCTGACTCAATTGAGCATATTATTCTTCTTCCAAAGAGGAATATTCCTCTAGACATAATCATTTAGTTTGGATTCATAGGTTCACATGCATAGATTCAGGATGATGCTACACAGAAGAACCAAAATACTTCTTTGTTGCTGGATAGTGTTGCAATGTGCAACAAAATGATTTTGCAAGTTTTTAACTTGTTTTTCCAGATTCCTTCTTATTTTTGAGGGGGAGGTTTTCCCATGAGGTTTTCCCCTATTTCCTCGGTTTATTAAGCATATATTTTTTTAATATTTTAGACTGTATATGGGTGAATTTTTTCCTTCTTGTCAGTGCCCACAGTTGTCCAAGTTAGGATTCAGGGGGGGTGTTAGGATTTATAATCCTCCCTTGTCCAAACTGTCTATTAGATTATATTTGACTAACTTAGGAGTCATTGTTGGGAAATCTATATGAAAATTAATTAAATCCAACATACAGAATGTTCAATATAAATTATCAACCCAGGAAAGTCTTTTTGTTGCAAAGATAATTTTACATTGTCTGTGCTTAAACACTAAGTAGCTGATACTGTTGAATAAACTATCCTACCTTCCTGTTCAGCCCAACTCTTCCCATGATTAACCTGATCTAATTTACCTTCTTAAGAATGCAGAATCACAAATACCTTCTTACAACCTTGATCTAGAAATAAAAGATTCAGAAAATAAACATCTAGATTTACTTTTGCAGAAAGTTAAATCCTAAATTACCAGGCCATCTAAATATCCATTATAACTATCTCAATCCGACTTGATTTAGAAATAAGAAATGTAGAAATTGAACTCAACAATTATAACTATGAATGGACTGAATTAGCGAAACTCAAGAAAGACACCAATTGAAAGAAACTAGGGATGAGCTCGACTATTACAGCTACCACACAAGTGCATAAGGAAAATTAGTTTACGCAGTCGACTATCACACCACTCTGCTACAACTTACAAGAAATGTGATTACTGATCAATTGAGGAAACACACAATAAATCATTACTGTTGCAGTTGTTATAAAATAATATATCTATTGTAACATCCACACCACATGAAAGAGAAGATAAATACCTAATTAACTCGACGATCTGTGTAGGAAGGTGGGCCCAACCTTCAAACAGAGACGTCAAAAACTACCACAAGTTAAAACACAGAAATCAAAAGAATCCTGCTCCTTGTATTAGATGATGGAATGAAAGTACAGTCTCTGTCATAGCTTATACAACATGATCAATTATTTTCCAACATTTGGCTCTGGATACTTCCTATTATTTATACATTAATCTTCATAACTTCTATCCACTAATATCGGGTAGCCATGAAGATCTACGATCTTCAGGCTGCCCTATTACAATGCGTTGTTACAGTTGTGGTGAAACAGAAGCAAAGAATATAGGAATTTTGTTGCATGAGATGATAATGAAAGAACAGAACCAAATCAAGAATTACTCCGTCAGTTGCATCTACCCTTGAATAATGGCACGTTGTTGAACCGAGTCTATTGCAGCTTGCATAGGATGAGGATATTTGACTACGTTTCACCTACAAAGATAGAGTCCGTGGGCACAACTGGCAATAGATATTCATTTCTTCTAGAATCCACTTGACTTGATGCAGCTGTATCCTTCATGCTTTGAACAATATTTATAAAACCAACTTATTAGCATAATTCAAGAGGTAAAGCCCTGTTTATTACAAGAATAAGTATTAATAAGATAAAACAATAAGTAATCATACCTATGAGGAATCAGGGCTTTGCTGAAGGAAAAACATTTGTTAGGCGCATGAAAATAGTGTAATATAAGGAAAAAAGAGTATATCAAGTGTGGTAAAAAAGGGGGTCATTTCTGGGCCCAACATCTCCCTCCAACTGTCCTGTTGCATGTCCCTATGCACCAATATCCATTAGTATGAATTTGAATCTGGCCTTTTACTTTGTTCATGGAGAGAGGAAAAATTATAAGGGATCTGATGTGATCCCTGTGTTTCTAGAAATCCATTGTAGGAAACCCAATTTCTCCAGCACTGCTCTTCTTCTTCCTTCATCAAAAAGAATCTTCCCTGTATGGTTTTGTTGGCCACCAGATAAGAGGAAATTTGAACTTGAGTCCCAGCCAATTATCTCCACACTTCCTTATTAAACCCACATATCCTTCGACCCTTGAAAGAGCATGTTTAAAATTCCCGAAACAGTAAGGGTCCCTATTCTGCAGTGATAAAGGGGCAGCCTGCCATCTATGCTTATTTCCTTCCAAAGCTGATTGCTGCTACATGGTAATTTGGCCAACACACCTGGAGATGACCCTTTCTTGAAGTCCAACTATCTGCTAGGTCTTGATGGAAGATGTTAGCCTTTGTTGTTGCATAGCAAGGAGAAGGCGAAAGGATTGAGGCTCACTTTGAACCCAAAGATTAGTGTTGGCCTCATTGTGAGAGTAGGTATGGAAAGATCTTTTCCACTGCACATGATTGCTGACAAAGGAGGCAAAAGATATTAGTTGAACATCTATAAGGTAAGGGGTAGGGTTTGAATGGTGGTCCAAGGGACACGCCATTTCATGTAGGTAAAGTTCACAGAGTAGGTTCTGCTGAACAAAATTACTTTCCATAAAATTTTCCAGAAACTGGGCTGAGGTTTCCATTTCATAAGGTATCCCCTCCTTTACTGCTTTCAATTTAAACCAAATAAATTGTTCAAACAAAAATACAGGGTAAGAAGGAGACGGTGCTCTGGTGCTTAACAATTCTTGGGAAAGAGTATACAGCTGGTCCTTCTCCACCTGCATAGATTTGAAAATTTTCAGCTCCTTCAATTCTTTCTGTATCTCTTCCCATTGTAATTTTTGGAACATTAACTTTTCTGTCCATTTCTCCCTTAGTTCTCTGATAGTATTTTTGTGATCAACGAGGGGGATAATTTCTTCTTGATACTTATCCACATACCTCTTCCATTTTTTCACTTCCATTTTTAACAGTGAGAGTTCTTTGATTAGCCCTTGAATTATTTCATCTCCTACATTTTCCTCATCATCAGAGTCCAGATTGACAAAGTTCTGGGAAAATTGAGTGCATACCTTGCCATCTGATGTTTCAGCTTGGACATTCTGCACTGGGAGTGTAACATCTTCTTCTATCAAGTTTTCAATAGTATCTGCCTTCATAGGCACTTCTGTAACCACTCTTGGAGATGTTGGTTCTTGTGTAACAACATCTTCTTTTTGAAGCTCCCCTCCTTCAGCTCTAGCTTGTATGGGTACTTCTGCCATTAATTCTGAGGATGCTGGTTCTTATGTGACAACATCCTTTTCTTGAAATTTTCCTTCAGCATTCAATTGTGAAGAGGTTTTTTCTTGTGTAACAACTTCTTCTTGAGTTTCAATTTCCACATCTGCTTGAGTCCCAGCTACAGCTTTTTGGATTTCATCCATGGCTTTGACAGGAAGATGCAAGACTACTGGTTCTTGTGTATCAGTATCCTCTCCCCTGATTTATTCATGCTGTTGGAATTTCTCTTGAGTTACTTCCATATCTCCCGAAATATAAGACTGTTCCCCAAATACCTCTGCATCCCCTGATGACTGTGACTGCATTTGTTCATCTTCTCCCAGCTCCACATCAGGGATTATGTCCACCTTAGGATCAGTTGTTCTCATTTGAAATGGAGCTTCAGCAAGGATTTCTGAGGATGTTGGTTCTTGTGTAACACCATCCTGATTGAATTCAGTATCTTCCTGTTGCTGGGACTCCTCCACTAGATCTGTATCCCGAGATGGTTCTAGGGTCACAGTCAAGAATTCTAAGTTTGGATCAGGAATTACCTCAATCTCTGGTTTAACTGATTCTTTTTTAATGGCAGATTCAATAAAAATTTCTGAAGGTGTTGGTTCTTGTGTGGAAGCACTTTTATTGGCTTCAATATTCCCTATATTAGGCTGATCCATCAATTATGATGGTTGAGGCTGTAATTGCTCAGCTTCTTCCAATATCATATCAAGGATCGGTCCTACTTCTGGTTCATTTTCTTTCCTTAATTCTACATCAGGTGCTTCTTGTTCTTCTTCAGCTGCTGGTGCAGGATTTTGGGTCTCAAATGCATGCACTATGACTGTGTAACCTGATTGACTAAACATTTCCCCACATGCAGGGAAGACTACTTTCTCCACTTCTTCATCCTCCTTAGCAGGAGATGATCCTTCTAACTGGTCTGCAGCTTCTACCAGTGTGTGCAACAGGGTAATTTTTAGTGGTGAAATTTTGCCAATTGGCTATTTTTTTTGTTTTTTTCAAAAAATAAATTCGCTATTTGGTGTCTAATATTGCTTATATTTACAAAAAATGTTTTTTTTATCATAATATTCGCCAAAATTTATACATTTCAGTGTTAATTTTAGGTTTCATATTTAATATTTTCCAACCAATCTATAAACATGTTTTTTCAATCCAGAACAATCACCTAGAATACTATACTTAAGTATAATATTAGAATCCTTAAAAAATAACCTGGTGTGCAACCTTCTATCTACATGTTTCTTACATACCTCCTTCCAATTCTCCAATTCTTTCCGAAGAAATTGGACTTCTTCCTTCAGTAATGCATTTTCATACAAAATCCCCTCAAGTTGAGGTTCTTCTTCAACAGGATCCTATGGAGCATTGTTTGTCCTTGGTCTCAAAATGGGAAATTGAATGTTTGCCTCAATATCTACCCATTTTACTCGCGCCACTTCAGCTGCTGTGGCTGACCTAATTCTCCTTCTCCTCACTGGTCGAGATGCTTGTTTTCTTCTCTTGACCTTCTTCTCTTCCTTCGAGGTACAATGGTTTCCAACCCTGTAGTAGACGTAGAGGGAATATTACCTATTTCATCATCCTCTCTTTCCTCTGCCATCTCTATTTCTTCTTCTATTAGAGTTCCTATCCATTTAGGAGAGGACTCAATGGTGAGGACTTCTGTATTCTCTTCTATAACCATAGCTCCCACAGCTTCAGCTGTCACAGCATCAAATGTTGCTCCAACTTCAGCTTCAGCTGTTGGAGCTCCCAAATTCTCTATCTCCTCTATAGAGCTTGCTACTGCTAAATCTTCCACTGATTCTTTCTCTTATTCTGATTCTGTCTCAACTCCCCCCCAACTAAATTGGAGGGACTCCGGTCCTCCTACTCTTCCTCCAATTGGGCATTCAACAGAAGTGTAGGTGCCCTTACTTCTCTGATGGGAATCTCAAGCAAAGGTATACGTGCCCTTACTTCTCTTATGGGAATCTTAGGCAAAGGTATAGTTCCTTGGGCTATCTAAGGTTGGCTAGTAAATTGCTCCTGTGTTTGATTTCTCCTCCCTAGGGGCCTTAAGATTAAAATTTTAATGATGCCATGATGGGTAAGGAAAGAATATGGATGCTTAGCTGCTCTGACAAATCCTGCCATGTGATGCAGGTCTTTAAATAGAAAAAATGGAACATTAAGTAGATTTCTGTGGCATAAATGAGACAAAAGTGGGAACTCAGAATAATAGATAGTCTGGTACCTACCTTCGTAGGTGATATACTTCTTGAGGAAAACAGGCAGTTGGTCCCACGGGCGAGGCAATTAATATAATTCTATCCCATGTCCTGATGGATGCAATTGTTCACCTACCACCAAAAAGTCTTGTACTGCGATGGCATTGGGGGTTCTTCTTCCAAACCAAGATCTTCCTACCTGCGAGAGCCCAGTAACCTCAACTACAATCGCCTCAAAAAATTCTATCCGCAAACCTCTAACCTTTTAGTAAGTTTCTATAAGGTTTAAGGCAAAGTATAGAGTAGTCTCATGATGAAAACCATTAAGACGTTGGAAAAAATCAGTCGAGCTCGCGGCTTCAAAGATAGTGAAAACTTCAACATTCTTTCGCAGTTCCTACATGTTTGGAGGTTCATGTCGAGCCAAGATACCCATGTTATATTTCTTTCTAACTTCTAGTATCAGCTTAGGAAATTGCAGGATCCAACAATGGATATTTCAGCACAGAACATGCATGAACAACGGAGGTTGAAGTTGGCAAATTTGGAAAGTTCATCATAGAGTCATTGGTAATATTTTTCCCCAAATTAGGAAAGGGTGGCAGTTGTGAAATAAATTTGAGTAACCATTAGATCATGGGAATGGACAGTTAACGAAGTACGGGTGTAACAATAGATATAAAAATGTAGGTATGATTAACTATGTCAAATATACTTAATGCTTAATCATGTAAATAACCAGAACCGTACCTTAGTAATTATGGGATGAAACGTAACTTCTCGGAGTAATACAACATATCAATGCGGCCTTCAAATTTAAATATTATTGCGTGCATGCTACCATGATCCTTCTCCCGTCAAACCAAAACCTATCTTATCGATCCTGACGGAATAATAATTAAAGCTGTGAAGTCAGCCTGAATAAAAAAAATCACAAGCGACAAAAATTATGGACAAATTTGAAGGAGTTGTAGCACGAATGTGGACAAATTCGGAGGATTTGCATCCATAATCCATAGTTAAAGTCAGCCAAATTAGCGTAGTTACAACCACTAAAAAGAGTAAAAGTAGGAAAAATTTCAACGTAGTCACGACTACTGTAACGGAAAAATGGCCGATACTTTATGGTGTTGCAGCTTCGGAATGGAAAAACAGGCAGGGATTTATGGTAATGCAGCTATGACGGGATGGAAAAATAGGTAAGGTTTTATGGTGTTGCAGTTGTGACGGGACGGAAAAATAGGCACAGTTTTACGGTGTTGCAGCTGGGATGGGACGAAAAAATAGGCACAGTTTTACAGTGTTGCAGCTGTGATGGGATGGAAAAATAGGCAAGGTTTTATGGTGTTGCAGCTACAACGGGACAAAAAAATAGGCAAATTTGTCAGAGTTGCAGTTGCGTCGAACTATTCATTATTCCAATTTTCTCCTATAAGGAGCTTTTGCAGAAAACAGAAAATTACGTAGGGGCTCATCATTGTTAGGGCCAGTCATAACCATTGCTCCTTGAATAAATTCCTACACATATTCTTAAAAAAACAATCAAGTGTAAAGGAAGAAAAAAACAAAAAAAGAAATAAGTATTAGTTTATTTATGTACAAAAATTTTGTGTAGAAATTGCAACGACTTTCTAAAGATTGACAAGGGCAGAGAAATATTATTGCCCTTGCTCCAACTGGTATCCCAGATCAGCTGCAATCTGTGAAACAAACGTGTCCCTCAAAATTGGTTTATGATACAGTCGTAGCCTGTGACCGATAGCGAATAATGGTGCATGATTCTCATCAATGGTGACCAAGCGGACTGTTTCGTTGTTGAATACTCTGTCTATCAAATATGGACCTAACAATCTTATGTGTAGCTTACCTTTAAATTCCCTTTTGAATCTTGAATCATATAATAGTACCCAATATTTCTCACAGAAGACTTGCTTCCTGATGAACTTGTCATGCCAATTGGATCTCTGTTGTTGAATTAATGTTGTCTGATCCATAGCAGCTATGCATTTTTACTCAAGTTCATTCAATTGATTCAATCTATTCCTCTAGGATTCATTTACATCTAGGTTCACTTCCATGGCTGTCTTCAAGGTTTTGATTTCGAATTCAATGGGAAAGACAACTTTTCTTCCATACACCAAGTCATAAGGGGAGAAACCTGTAGTATTGCGCCACGTAGATCGATATGCCCACAGTGCTTCAGGAAGTCTATTAGCCTAGTCTCTACGATGGCTCCTGACTATTTTGGTGAGGATAGCTTCAATAACTTTATTGGTACTTTCCATCTGGCCATTGGCCTAGGGATGGTAAGGTGAAGTTATCCTATGCTGAATATGGTACTTATGTAGCAAAGATTCGAATTTGTGTGACACAAATTGTGGTCCTCCATCTGTGATTACTTCCTTGGGTATTCCAAAATGAGTAAATATTTCTCCATATAGGAAATCTATTACAGCTTGGTCATTGGCCTTCGCCAAAGCCACAAATTCTACCCATTTTTTCATGTAGTCGGTGCAAACTAGAATGTAATCTTTCTGTTTTGAATGAGGATTGATAGGCCCAATGAAATATAAGGCCCATATTTCAAAAGGTTCCACCACCAACTGTGGTAGAAGAGGAATTTCATCTAATCTATTAGGTTGGCCCATTCTTTGATGGCTGTCACAAGACTGGACATATTTCTTGGCATCCCTGAAAAATGTTGGCCAATAATAACCCATTCTTATCACCTTATGACTTGTTCTCCTGCCTGCAAAATGTCCCCCACATGGCTCATCATGACAGGCCTTCAAGATATGTAAGACTTTATCCTCCCTTACACATCTCTGGATCTCAAGATTAGGACATGCATAGAAAATATGTCCATCTATCCAACAATACTTGGCACTTTGTGAATAATCTTCCTTTTCTCTATTTTTGACAAGTGTGTTAGAAGCTTACCTGCAGCCAAATAGTTAGCGAAATCTACATACCAAGGGGAATGAGCTGAAACTGCAAACAAGTGTTCATCTGGGAAAGAATCCTCAATTGGTAGGTTGTTATCACTATTAGTAAAACGAGATAAATAATCAGCAACAACATTTTATTTCCCAGGCCTATCAATAATGGTAATATCGAACTCTTGTAATAGTAACAACCATCTAGTTATCCTAGCATTAGTAACTGGTTTTTTCATTAGGTACTTGATGGATGAGTGTTCAGTGTGTACAAAGGTGGAATATGTAGTGATGCAGTGTCTAAATTTGTTAATGGAGTAAACAATGGCTAAAAATTCCTTCTCTGTAATGGTATAATTGAGTTTAGCAGGGGCCAAGTTCTTACTGCTGTAATAAATTGCATATGGTGCTTGACCATCCTGCTGACCTAATACTACTCCAATGGCAGTGTCAGAGCCATCTGAAGAAATGTGGAAAGGCAGAGCCCAATTGGGCCCCCTTAAGATAGGAGTTGTAGACAGCCTATTCTTGAGCTCAGTGAATGCTGTCAGGCATGCATCATTCCAAGCAAATTGAACATCCTTCATCAATAAGGTAAATAAAGGAGAAGCTATTTTGGAAAAATTTTCTATAAATCTTCTATAATACCTAGCATGCCCTAAAAATATCCGTACCTATTTTTGAGTTATAGGAGTGGGTATGTTTTCAATCACCCTAATTTTGGATGGATCTACCTAGATACCATCAGCAGAGATAAAGTGCCCCAGTACTACTCCTTCACTTATCATCATACGACACTTTTCAATGCTCAAAGATAGCTGGGTCTGCTCATAGTGTGTTAAAACCTTTTCTAATTTTTTCAATGACTCTTCAAAGTCCCTACCATAAGGGGTAAAATATTACATGAAAATATCCATACTATCATTAATCATTTCCAAAAAGATGCCAATCACAGCTCTCTGAAATGTGGCTGGTGCATTCCATAAGCCGAAGGGGAGCACCCTGTATGAAAAGGTACCCCAGGGACAGGTGAAGGTGGTTTTATCCTGGTCTTTGAGAGCAATCTAGATTTGATTGTACCCGCTAAACCCATCTAGGAAGGAGAAGAACTTATTCACATATTAGGTGTCAAGTACCTGGTCGATGAAAGGTAGGGGAAAGTGATCTTTTTGTGTCGCCTTGTTCAGCTCTCTATAATCCATGCAGACTCTCCATTTACCATTCTTCTTGGGTACTATCATGAGTGGAGACACCCACTCGCTATCTGAGATGGGGTATATAAACCCTACTTCCAAGAGTTTTTGAATTTCTTCCTTCACTATGTCCCTAATATTGGGTTTCATCCTTCGTTGAGGTTGGAACATAGGCCGGGAGTCACTTTTGATATAAATGTGGTGGGTGCATAGATTAGAAGGGATACCCTTCATGTTTGTGTATTCCCAGGTGAATTCCCCCTTATGTTTTTTTAAGAGAGTGATTAAGCGTTCTTGTTCATCCAGGGCAAGATTGGGATTGATATTCAGGGTTTTTCCAGGCTCTATCTTGACTGGAACACTTTTAAAACTTTTCAACACTGGAACTATGTGAGTATCACTGGCTAATGTCTCCTCTATGAGATTTTATTGTTCTTCTTCACCTAGAGTGCTATTCAGGATCTAATAAATTTGTTTATTGACGGAAGTGGGTTCACGGATGAAATTATTGATGGCATTGTGCTCTGTTTTTTCTTTGAAATTCAAGGCCTTCCCTATCATTAACAATGGCTGAACTCCCTCCTCTTCCTCTATCTCTATCCATAATGGAGTTTCAATGTCTAGACTCGGCCGAGCTGGAGGATAGAGGGTAAGTTTCTTTATCTCAGTCCCATCTGATACGGTCATAGACCCAGATCGACAGCTGATGCAAGCATCAACTGTAGCTAACCAGGGCCTTCCCAGGATCAGTAGGTGTCCTCCTAGTTGCGACTTGGGTTGTAGAACCAAGAAGTTAGCCAGATATTCCCACGAATCAAATGAGACAACAAGGTCATCCAAGATTCCCTCGGGTTTGATGGTGGACCTATCTGCAAGTTCTAGAATAGTAGGAGTTGGCCTGATATTAGTGAGCCCAAGTTTTCTTATAGTTTCTATGGTCATGACATTAATAGCTGTGCCTAAATCTACTAGTACGTTTGGTATCTGCATGCTCCCAATTTGCACAGTGACAGTGGGATTCCCAAGATCATTGTATTTGGCCACGATGGTTTTTCCCATTATTAATTCATATAATTTCCCTATAACATGGATAGTGGGAGGATCCCTGGGTTTTCTTCCTGGTTTTCTTGTACACATATCCCGAATAGTTTTGGCATAGATAGGAACATCATGAAGGGCCTCCAGCAGTGGAATTTTGACATAGAGATTTTTCAACTCTCCTAAGAGGTTAAATTGAGGTTGTTCCACTACCTTCTGTAGTGTTAGTCTTTCAGGATATGGTGGTTCCCTAATCAATCATGTAGGCTATGTGTCAATAGATGTTTCTTCTTGTGTTTCATCCGGTATCTCAGTAGTAATTTCGTCCTCAATAATGGGGATCGCTGTGTTGGATAAGTATTGTTGGTTCATCCTTTCTTCAGATGCAAAGGATGGAACATCCTCAATGACCAAAGTCTCCACTACCCTCCCTGATCATAAGCAGATGTTGTTACAGGGAACTGTAGTAATGGAGTAAGCAGTCATGTTGGAAGTCTCAAATTGATAAACTGCTTTATTATTTGGGTTGGGGTTAGGTTGAGTAGGCAGCTGCGATCGTATAGGTATATTGGGTGCAACAGTGTTCTAGACTTGCAACTGTGACTACTGATACTGCTGATAAGGCTGAGGGTATTGTCGAGGAGGGTATGGTTGATGAGGAAACTGTTGATGTGGAAACTATTGAGGAGGTTGGTTATGGGGAAACTGGTTTCCTGGATGGAAGTTCCTCCACCCAAGAGACCAATAATTCTTTTGGTTTGGTGGCTGTGTCCAAGAGTTATAGGAGTTAAAAAATTTCATCGGAGGTTGATAAGGATACCATTGATTGTTGGAATAAGATGAAGGGAATTGTGTATTCATGTGATGCATATTATTCCAATTATTCATGTTATTAAAAAATGGAAATGAGTCTGGAGTCATACCTTGATTTCGAGGTTGCCAAGGATTTTTCTGGGAAATGAAGTAGGTTGGTTCCACATCTGGAATTGATGCCTACAGAACTGCCTTCACTTGAGGTAGTGAAGTGAATTCCTTTCTATCATGGTTCAGCTCACAGATCTGACACACTTCTTCTTTGTCGACTGGGGACTCCTTCAGGGGATGTTTCTTCCTACATTTAGGGCATAATACACCAAATGTTAGATCTTCTACTTCTTGTTTTTGCTTTTCCCTTTGTTATACCAAAATCTTGTCACCATCATGTGATAAGACATTTGACATACCTACTTGCCATGAATCCCAATTTCTGGAGTGGAAACCCATACTAAATGTCAATCTTTCATACAAATTCCCAGCACCGCGCTTACCTTGTTATCCAGAAGTGATACCCTTGTTCACACCGCCCATCCCCTATTGCCCACAAGTGGTGCCACTGCTTATGGCCCTTGGTCCATAAGTGGTTATTACTAGAACCGCTCTGTCATTGAAGGAGAAATGCGGTACCCTGGGTAAAAAGTAAAAAATAGAAGTTTCTTGAGGATTCTAGATGATAAGCCTCGTATCCTCCCTTATCCCTACTATTATGGGTCAGTTGAGCTCGAGATCCCTCATCCTAGGATCTTAGAGGCCACCTCACCCACTAATATCTCAACCTACCCTATCCATATAGCCTTATAAATACAAGCTTATGGCCATGGTTGAGGGGGGGGAATCTGAAGGTATTGTTATGCTGTTGGATTGATCACTTGGTCCGTATCATTGGAGANGGGGATGAGAATGCTTGGTTTCATGGAGATGCATGTCAACACTAAGGCTTGGTTGTAAACTTCTTCATATTTCTTTAATGCAAGTTTATTTCTATCCCACATATATTGTTGTTGTTTGATTTCACATGTATGTTGTTAGATTCCTTAGTCACTAACATATATTAGTAGATTATATTCTAGTGGTTTCGATATGTTTTCATGTTGAAGCTTAGTCACAGGGTAACGATTGAAGCATTACATTCCAGGTATATACGATGTCTAGGGAGAGTCTTCAACCTCTATCCTCTATTTTTTCTGGATCTGAACCATTCAGACCAATGGAACACCTTGCTGTCCACAAGAGGTGAAATATTACAGCAAACAAATCTGGTGACTCTACTGGGGAATAGATATATGTATCATTCGATATGATCTTCATCAATTCTTCAACTCTTGTCTGAATCCAGGCTCCTTCTTCAACTCTCTTCAGTCAGATCTACTTTTTGACTTAGTCTATTTGGGTTTGAAACTTCCAGATCTGTTCAGATATGTGTCATTTCGATGTTTTATGCTCTATTTTCATGTTCAATCTAGCAGTATTTACCTTGATATAGTCTTTTTCTGACTTGATCCATCATTCTCTTTGTGATTTGGTAATCTACAGGGAACCGTGCCTATGCTGTGTATGAGAGGTGGTGCCACCGCCTAAACAGAGTGGGTAGTACGCGGTGCTACTACCTATAATCGGTTGACAAGAAGTAGTGCTGGGATACAAATGCTCTGTCAACACCTGAGAAGCGCAGTGCCAGGTAGGCATCATTCCAAAGCCTTTTTTCCTCATTTTTTTTTGTAAAAATTTGATTTGATTTCAAAAAATTAAAAAAAAAAGAGCCAAATTTTTTTTTTCGAGGGCTCATGCCCCCGAACCCCCAAAGAATCCTCAGGTCGGGGGGGGAGGGCCCCCCCTCGGACCCCCTTTAAGCATGTATGAATCCATAGTTATTCTCAAGAATTTTGATTGATGTTGGTCTTTTAAAGCTTCATAGTTGGCTTTGAATATAACTTGGTTTTGTCAGATCTCTGATTTCTGTCTTCTTTGATAGAACAAGAAAAGATTCATTTCAGTTTTTCTTCATTTGTTATACATGATTTTTGTATGTTTTTTCCTTTTTTCATAAAGTTGTGGAAAAGTGCATATGAAAGTTATTTTATGATTTTGTGATTAGTTCATTCGCACTTTAGTTGAAAAATCTGAACACTTTTGTATAAAGTTGTAACAATCTTTTCTTGCTTTTCATTAGAGGTCTCACTTATTTTTTAGTTCAAAAGAGAAGCTTTTGTTTGTTTCAGTTAGGAACGGATCATATAAGCAATTTGTTTCATTGTTGTATGGGATTTACTCTATGTTTCAAATAAATTGAACCTCTCTCTCCCTCTCTTAGGTAGAATTTCATTGAAGAGGAAAACTTGCATTATCATATATATCCGTGTGCATCTTCTTTAATTTCAAGTTTTCACTCCATGGTTCCACCTAAACGCACAAGATAAAATTAAGTGCTAGCTTAGGTTTAAATTTTTTTATCAATTTGTGTGATAGGTTAGAGACGTGTTCAAGCATCATTAAACATAGGAGCTATCATTATTTGTCTGCACTACATCTCGGGACTCACGCGGTTCTTCCATGTACCATCGGTATATCGAACAGCCTTTCACACACCCTTGAGGTATATCGAAAGGTACTTCACGTACTCGATTGTATATAGGAAGGCCCCTTGTGAACGGTTGTGCATTAGACAACACTACTACCGATTTAAGCTCCCACGTACCTTGTGTATATCGGGAGACCCCACTAGGATACCCTATCCATCTGAGTTATCCTTTTGGCCTTTCCTGTGAGGTTCCTGACTATTATCCACTCCTTTCACATGTTTGTTTGTTGGTTTTAGTTTGAGTAGTGCTTGTTATCTATACAGTTAGGATTTTTTAGAAGAGAGAGATATTTTTGTTACATAGTTATGGATTCACCTTCCGAGACTACCAACTGTTGGGGCGCGCACCTTAACGGTCCCTAATTTTGGTAACTTCATGGTTTTTGTGGAAGTTGTAAGTGGAGTTACGACTCAAAAAAGTATTAGGGGTGTTGGGGTTGAGTCCAAGTCCTCTTTTTGTAATAAACCCATGGTTTAAATACAGGGTTTAGGGTTTGGGGTGCCCATGGTTTAAGTCCATGGTTTTGTAATAAGTGCACTATAAATAAGCACTCTTGTAACGAAATCAGGTTAGGCTTTTTGATGTAAGATGAATTGATGCGAAGCTGAGGCTATTTTGTAAGAGAAGGTTAAGTCCTAGCTGTGTGCGTGGACGACCTCTGCAGCTGTGTGCACAGAGGGTTTTTGGGTGATTAAGGAAATTTGCAGTTGTGTGCGCAGAGGATTGCAACTGTGTGCGTGGATTTAAGGACTTGAAAGGATCTGCAGCTGAGTGCGCAGATCAGAACTCTGATTTTAGTAAAGAGTTGAATAAAACACAGTTCTGTGGACGTAACCCCTACAATGGGGGTGAACCACGTTATATCTGGTGTTGTGGTTCTTTGTGTTTTCTCTGTTATGTTCTTTCATGCATTAATAAATATATATCTGATAAATAAGATCACTGCTAACTAAATAACTTCGTTGTGAATTCCCAATAAAGGGTTATGCAAGTCACTGTCTGTTTATTTAGCTGTGAAGTTATATACATGAATGTTGAATCTCTGTGTATATGAATATAAGTTGTTAAAGGCCAAGGTACAGTAATATCCCTCTTCTGCTTGTAGAAACCTGATTCTGCGGCATCCCATAGCTGTTTCGGGTGAGACTACAATCTGTTCGCAGATTGTTGCCAAAAGGGCCAACACTGTGGGTCTTTTGTTGGTGCGAAGTTAATGGTATAAAGCCCGGGTCTGCCCTATAGCCTAACACCAACCAAGAGACTCCTTTACCAAGCATGTACGTACGTTCTCTGTATTAACTTCCTGTATTAATGCGATCTTGGGAAATCTACCGCCGTCTGGACAAGATCTCTGTCAGAATTGGCACCATCAATGCACAGTTATGACAGATTTCGGGGATAGATTCTATAAGAAGACACCCACACTCGCAAGGTTTTCATTTTTCAGTTTCTTGAGTTTTACAATTGCATCCATGTCCACTGATCGTGAGTTCCAGGAACTATTGAGAGAGTTTGAGCAGACGGGTTTGCCGAACCTTTTCAACCAACCGCTTGCATATGCTCCTCATGAAGAAACTCCCCCAGCACCGACTCAGCCAATGCAGACACACTCTACCCGGAAGAAGTTTAAGCCTGAAGTACGTTCTAAATGCAACGAAGATCAACACAAGCAATCAGGGAAAACACCAGAAGACCCCGAGATGCACCCATCTCGTTCAGCAGAGGCCCCACCTGCAGAAGATGAGAATATTGCACTGAAGCATCCACCGTATCTTCCACCAATTCAACCAGGAGTCTAGCCACCTCAGTGACTAAAGAAGTTCACATTATGCACCCCTTCCCTTCCCCCGGGTGTGCAGTTGGTCGAGACCATGACAGGGAAAATAGACCGGCTTAAGTATGCCGACCATGACACGAATGATCATGGAAAGTTTCCACAGTTCGCCCCAGCACAATACTTTCATTTTGTCAAATATCTAGAGACTAACGTGACATTGCTGGAAGTAAAATAGTGGGCTTCTGGCTTGGATCAAGTGGGTCTGCTGAAGATGCTCGATGTTCCCCATTTTGGTCGCAGCACACAGGTGACCATAGTGGTCAAGCAGCTGCTGGCATTAATACATGATGGCCACCTATGGATAGGAGATAAGAAAATTCCTATTAATGGAGAGCTCATTCACAGGATCACAGCCTTACCAATAGCAGGACCTAATCTGGGGACCGAATTTCCTTCAAAGCATGAGGATATGAAGCTCGCACAAAGCATGAAGGAACGCTTTGGCCTGACAAAGGGAAAACGAGGGTATCACACTTCCTCCATTCAACAACACAATATTCACTTCGCAGTTGAGCTTCTTGCATGCAAGCTCATGCGAAAGTGCAGACCATATGAAGTGCCTGCCCTGGTTATCAGAATTGCCGTGAACTGTGCCGAAGGCTACAGTTACAACTGGGCAGCATATATCGCAAAGGAATTCCTTGAAGATGTCCGTGACGCGCAGGAGAAAGGTAGGCCCTTTCACTATTCCTGGTTGATAGTCCTCATCACCCTAGTAGGATGGCAAGAACCTACCGAGGCACAGTTTGCTGCTATACCTCCGGACTTACCTGGCGCAGTGCGGTACGCCTCTCTATGGGTTTCCCAAGATAAAACCCTACAGCAGATGACAAACTGTGTATTTTCCTTTTATATGATGAGTATCTCGTATGAGATCACGAAAACCCCTCGGCTCACTAATGAGTTATTCTCTCAATACGACGGCGTAGCCCATTTCAGCGTCGACAGGCATCATATTTTCATCCAGGCCCACGCAGATCAAAAGCATCAATGGTTTAAGTTACCATATGTAGTGACCAAAGAAGACAACCTCACGGTCGTTCAACAGTGGCCGGTGAAATGGTTGAAGGATGCAGGAAAAAAACCCACCATTCCAGTTCCCCTAGTTACCAATCTGGGTGCAGGAACTAGTCATACACAGCAGCAAGACCCCCCTGAAGACAGTGACGAACAAACTGAGTTGCAGCAAAGTGAAAGAAACCTGGGTGGAGATGATGGCAATGAAGAAGAAGAAGAAGAATCAGTTCAAACTGCTTCAGACCCTAATCGGCAGGATAAGCGCAAGACGCCAGAACCAGAGGAAGTAAACAAACCCCAGTCTCGAAAGAAAATGAAGGCGTCGAAGAACAAGAATATTGACGCGGAGCCCAGCCTGACAAGTGAGGAGTTTGTTCAGGCTCTATCAAAGTCCACAGAAGTTCTCACCAAGAAATGGTCATAATTTGTAGATATACATCTGCATTCCATCACCGAGGTAGAAAAACACATTTCAGAGTTGAAGGACTTAGCAAAAAAATCATTGACTGGTGCCTCAGCAAGTAGTGCCTCAGTAAGCACACAACCAGACCTAAGGCAATGGCTGGCCAGAGATAACAAAGGACAAGTGTCGAGTGCATCTCTCATATTAACAGATGCAGCGTCTCATTCGGAGATGAGTATGAAGGTTGGTATAGATTACACTAAGCTATCCATGATGGAGCTACATCTCTGTCAGTTGGCAATTATGAAAGAAATTTAGGCACGAGACCAATATTCGCAAAAACAGTTAGAAAATTCCATAAGTCAGCAGCAGGGCTTCGCAGCGTAGCTGGAGGTAGTGGAGCAGAGAAAGAGGGATGCAGAACGTAAGCGCATTACCCTAGTACGAGTCTTGGATGAGGCATGTCGAAGTCTTCCTGACTTCGACGTATAGCTGGTAGAAGAACCAGAACAAAGATTAGTCAGGATGAAAGACTACGCACAGCAGTCTCGTAGCAAAATCAAGAAGCTCAAAATAGAACATGAGGCCCAGATTGCGGAGCTCCAACTCCGCATCACCCCGGAGAGCCCACTGGAGGTCAGGGAGCAACGCCGAGCAGACATTCAGGCCTCTGCAGCAAAAATCTTGGATACTGCCAGCAGCGTCGCAAAGCTGTTATAAGATAGTGTGGAGGCCTGGACCACCTTGCAGGAACATCTAGAAATTGGACAACTGCAAGAAATCATCAGGCAGCGATAGATAGAGTTGGATACAGTAAAAGCAGAAATTAAGACTTTGCCACCTATAGAGAAAATGCTTAAGGTAAAGCGAAGCAATGAACTCCAGCAAGAAATTGAATCATGCAGAGCAAAAGCAACAGAAGTGGAAAGTTCTATGCAGCCACTTATCAGTGAAGCTTTCGAGTTGAGTACTGCCGTGGACACCCAACTCAAAGTCCTGAAGGAATATGCTGCATTTGCGCAGACAAAGGCCAGCAAAGCATCAGCCACAGTATTGCAGGAATTGGTCGAAAAGGAGAAATCCGCCAACAATATCATGCGTGGCCTCAACAAGCAGTTTTCTATCTTCACTGACAAAGTTCGCCTACCAGAAGAGTAGCCGAGTGTCCCGGGACGATCCGGGACGGGCCACTGGTGAGTCTTAGGGGCCTGTTGGGGCGCGCACCTTAACGGTCCCTAATTTTGGTAACTCCACGGTTTTTGTGGAAGTTGTAAGTGGAGTTACGACTCAAAACAATCTTAGGGGTGTCGGGGTTGAGTCCAAGTCCTCTTTTTGTAATAAACCCATGGTTTAAATCTAGGGTTTAGGGTTCGGGGTGCCCATGGTTTAAGTCCATGGTTTTGTAATAAGTGCACTATAAATAAGCACTCTTGTAACGAAATCAGGTTAGGCTTTTTGATGTAAGATGAATTGATGCGAAGCTAAGGCTATTTTGTAAGAGAAGGTTAAGTCCCAGCTGTGTGCGTGGACGACCTCTGCAGCTGTGTACGCAGAGGGTTTTTGGGTGATTAAGGAAATATACAGCTATGTGTGCAGAGGCCTGCAGCTGTGTGCACGGCTTTAAGGACTTGAAAGGATCTGCAGCTGAGTTCGCAGATCAGAACTGTGATTTTAGTAAAGAGTTGAATAAAACACAGTTCTGTGGACGTAACCCCTACAATGTGGGTGAACCACGTTATATCTGGTGTTGTGGTTCTTTGTGTTGTCTCTGTTATGTTCTTTCATGCATTAATAAATATATATCTGATAAATAAGATCTCTGCTAACTAAATAACTTCGCTGTGAATTCCCAGTAAAGGGTTATGCAAGTCATTGTCTGTTTATTTAGCTATGAAGTTATATACGTGAATGTTGAATCTCTGTGTATATGAATATAAGTTGTTAAAGGATAAGGTACAGTAATATCCCTCTTCTGCTTGCAGAAACCTGATTCTGCGACATCCCATAGCTGTTTCGGGTGAGACTGCAATCTGTTCGCAGATTGTTGCCGAAAGGGCCAACACTGTGGGTCTTTTGTTGGTGCGAAGTTAATGGTATAAAGCACGGGTCTGCCCTATAGCCCAACACCAACCAAGAGACTCCTTTACCAAGCATGTCTTTTGTGTTCCCTCCATATGGGGATGTTGGTCCTCCTCTCATGGCTACGTTAAGCCTTCCTGGATTGACTATTGGATTACCTGTTTGGTTATTCTCCAGTCCAATTATCCCATGTACACCAGTTGCGTCTGATCCTAATCCTTCATTGGAAGAGCATCAACCTCATGTTGATCCCTCTCCTTCTTCACCAGATGTGTCTTCTCCCATTTCTATCTCTTTGCCTATTGAAAGTTGTAGTACTAGTAGTCAGGTGGATAAGAAGAAGAAGAAAAGGAAGATTAAGAAGAAGAAAAACAAACAAACAACCAAATCTCAACCAATCACTCCTCCCTATGCGGACAGTGTTGATCTGCACACCCAAAGACTGCGTAAACCCAAATTCTCTTGTAGGCTTTGCAAGGGTGATCACCTTCTGAAATATTGTCATGGTCTATCCCTAGTTTTAGAAGAGTGGTCTAAGGTTTCCTGGAAACCAATGTCATCAAACTCTGGTCATCATACTGATGACCCCCCCTCAACCAATGACTCTGTGGTTAAGAGTCGGAAGGGTAAAGTCAGAAATCCTTGCTTGCTTTATAAGGACATATTCTCTACTTACCTTTTTCCTCTCATGGATGAAGCTTCTAAGTTTCTAGAAGATCTTACTGTTTCTCGTCAACGGATTCCAACAGGTTATCATAAGTTGTCTCTTGAACCCCCATTGGTTGATAAAGTGGTTGATCTAGTTCTAACCTTGGTTGATCCCACTCTTCTGTTGAAGAGTGAAATTGAAGTGGTCAATCCAAGTCCATCCATAGTTGATCCCACTCTTCTTTTGAAGAGTGAAGTTGAAGTGGTCAAGTTGATGTCATCTCCACTCGATCCCACTCTTTCATCAGAGAGTGTTAAGACTGAAGTAGTCTCTTTGACTAAATATTCATCTTGTTCTTCTCTTCCAGTAGAGAATGAACCAAAACATGCTGATGTTTTTATGCTTTGTTCTGATTGTTCTCGACAACGGGAAATTTTGTCTGTTTTGACAGAACCCTCTCCAAGCAATGAGGTTATTTCCTTTGACTAGAATAACCTAACAGAGTCTCGTCTTCATTTGAGTGTTCCTTTCTAGATAGTTGTGAATGTTACCGTTAGGCAAATACTTCACACTATTGTTAACGAAGGGGCTTCTGTTAGTATTCTATCCTCAACTGCTTGGAAAGCTTTAGGCTCTCCTCAGCTTGTGCCATCCATCGATCAAATACTGGCTTTTAATCGAAGACCTACTGCACCTTTAGGGACCCTTCCTTATTCGCCTATTACTTTAGGAGGAAAAACTATTTGTATTGATGTTATGGTGGTCCAAGGTCCTTTAGATTTCAATCTGCTCCTTGGACATTATTATGTTTATGCCATGAAGTCTGTTGTGTCCACACTCTTTCGAGTTATGCATTTTCCCCATGATGGGAAGATTGTGACCATTGATCAACTTTCCTTTGTTACACCTGACCATCACATTAATCCTAGTAATTAGATTGCCCTAAATGTGCCGCATGTTCTTGTTGTTCCTTCCCCTTCTTCTAGTTAGCTTCTTCCCATCATAGGTAAAATGGGGGGCATGGCTCTAGTATATGGACATCATAATGGAGCTAAGTCACTAGATTTTATGAAATGGGGGCAACCTACCAACCTATGGATATCATGTTCGGTAGGAGCAGGTTTGAGGGCATAGTTTACCCTTTGGTTTCAAGCTTGTTAAAAAATAAAACCACTCCTTAAGCATAGTTTACCCTTTTGGTTTCAACCTTGCATAGAAATGAAACCATGTCGTGAGCATAATTCCATTCTATGTCAAGCTCATTAAAAAATGAAACAGATGCATGTGAGCAAAGTTCCCATTCTATGTCAAGCTTGTTAAAAAGTGAAATGGATCTCCTCAAGCATAGTTTACCTTTTGGTTTCAAGCTTGCATAAAAATGAAATCATTCCTGAGCAAAGTTCCCATTCTATTTCAAGCTCGTTAAAAAATGAAGTAGGTTTCCTTTAGCATAGTTTACCTTTTGGTTTCAAGCTTGCATAAAAATGAAACCATGTTCCAAGCATAGTTACCTTATGTTTCAAGCTTGCATAAAAATGAAACAGATCCCCTTCCCTTGAGTCGAGTCTTCACTTTACTGTTAGAACTTGAACCTTCCCGATTCTCGTTCTTCCTACCCCTCTGGTGAACATTTTCACATTAGTAACCAGGTTTTTAGGTTGGGTATGGAAGAATAATCGACGTTAAATGAAACAAATCTTGGGGGCATGTCGAGCCACTAGCAACCATGCTAGGGGTAATATTCGCTAGCAATCATGCTAGGGGCAAGATTCCAACCTATGTATATCATGTTAATGGGATTTTTCAAGCATACTTTACCTATTGGTTTCAAGCTTACGTAAAAATGAAACCATTCCCTAAGCATTATTTCAACTGATCTTCGAGCTCGTTAAAAACAGTAAGATGCGGTTGAGCTTACTTTTCATTTTTCATGCTCTGGCTAAAACATGAAAAGTGGTTTGAGCTTAGTTTATTACTTTTTCATGCTCTAGATTCAAACATGAAAAAGGTTAAGGGAGTCCTCTTTTCACCTCTTTTTCAGGCTCCTTAAATATGAAAAGGTCGTCGATTCCATTTCAATTCTTTCCAGGATCGTAAAATATAACATTGTGTAAAGAAACCTCATGGAGTTCTCTTTAAACTCTTTTCAAGCTCCCTAAATACGAAAAGATCATCGAGCGATCTTGTCTTCTTCACGATCGTTAAAGTATTTGAATATTCGTCCGTCCGACGATAGGTTATCTCTTTTTCGGTTCAGATAGGACTATTTACGAAAAAGGAACACTCCATCCAATCATGACTGGAAGATTTCTCTAAGGTATGATTTTACACTTTTTCAGGCCTTAGGGACTAAATCATATGAAAAAGGACTCCTTTGGAGTCTCCTTCCATATTCGTTCAGACTCTCTAAACATGAACGATACCAAGTTTTCTTTCAGTGGACTCGTTAAATCAAACATTGAGAGACCTGTTTTGGGAACGAACCCCTCCTCTCTTAGGTTCGTAAAATATATGAGTCTGGACTTGTCTTTCGACAAGCTATATCAAATGTTTGTTACCCTCTCTGAACTCGTAAAACTGAAAAGAGGCACTCATCAATCATGATGGGGGAAATGGGAAGGGAATCATTTTGCAAATAATGGCAGTTGTTTGTCGTTACCTTTGAACATGGAACTTGTATACACAATCATGTCAGTCAATTGGGTATTCAGTTGATCTCCATGATGATCCACTTTCATGAGTCATGTCAATCCTTTGAGTCTTTCAAAAGAATGCATTGTCCACTGTCTCATTGTGTGTTTGTCCCGTTCACTCATGCTACCAAGTTGTTTTGTCGTGCCCTCCAATGTTCAAAGGGGATTTGAAAAAGTTATACCTCTGCAGTCTACACAGTCTTTGTGTTAGTATCTTTGAGTCAGTCATATGGTTACTACATTCACATAATTCTAGATCTATGTTCCAAGTTTCGTGTCGTTGATGTGGGACTCGTCATGGCCCTCCTTCAATGAGACCTTTCTCGTCGACATCAGCTTATCATCCAGGAAATAGTCTTAGAAACAATATTTAGTACCTTGAGTTCTATATGCCTTAATGACAGATTCTCTCACTCTTGACATAGGTTCACATCATTGACCTTTGATCGAAAAATTCGACTAGGTGTTTGACATCAGGATATCTATTCACACTCATTAGATTGTACTAGAGTACCTTGGGAATCATTGACATTAATGGTGATCTCCCTCGCACTTGTTAACGGTTCACATCATTGGTCGGTAATCAAGTGGTTTCTACCATGTTTGACTTCAGATCATTGTAATCACATGGATAGAATCGTACTTTGTTGAAGACGAGACGAAGATAGTGGGTGTTAGTTTAAAGCGCTCATTTCTTTTCCCCAGGTTGCAATGGAGTTTTGTATATCTAGCATGGATCCACATTTGTATGGTCATGGCTATGCTCAAATTTGCATCTATATGACATAGATCTACATTGTATGTCTGGTAGCTATGTCCAAGTTTGAGTCCTCTATCACATGGATCTACGTTGTATTCTAGTAGCCATGCTTGTTTATTCCTCTCATGGATCTGCCTTGTATTGGTCTGCAGCCATGAGTTTGGTTACTTGTGTCTATGAGTCAACATACTGATGTACTACAGATGCCTTCTTCACAACTTTCTTTGATCGAGCCGACATTTTCATCTCATGACGACAACTTGTTCTCTCAAAGCTCTCATTTATCGTATCCCTCTAAGACTCATGTTTTGGGGGGCATCCTATTATACCAAAATCCTATCACCATCATGTGATAAGACATTTGACATACCTACATGCCCTGAATCCCATCTTCTGGAGTGGAAACCCATTCTAAATGTCAATCTTTCATACAAATTCCCAGCACCGTGCTTACCTTGTTATCCAAAAGCAGTACCCTTGTTCGCACTGCCCATCCCCTGTTGCCCACAAGTGGTGCCACCGCTTATGTCCCTTGTTCCATAAGTGGTTATTACCAGAACCGCTCTGTCATTGAAGGAGAAATGTGGTACCTTGGGTAAAAAGGGAAAAAGAAAGTTTCTCGAGGCTTCTAGATGATAAGCCTAGTGTCCTCCCTTATCCCTACTGTTGTGGGTTGGTTGAGCTTGAGATCCCTTATCCTAGGATCTTATAGGTCACCTCACCCACTAATCTCTCAACCTACCCTATCCATCTAGCCTTATAAATACAAGTTTATGGCCATGGTTGAGGGGGGAAACTCTGAAGGTATTGTTATGATGTTGGATTGATCACTTGGTCCATATCATTGGAGAGCATAGAGAGAGCTAGAGTCGGATCTTTTGGGGATGAGAATGCTTGGTTTCATGGAGATGCATGTCAACACTAAGGCTTGGTTGTAAACTTATTCATATTTATTTAATGCAAGTTTATTTCTGTCCCACATGTTTTGTTGTTGTTTGATTTCACATGTATGTTGTTAGATTCCTTAGTCACTAACATATATTAGTAGATTATATTCTGGTGGTTTCAATATGTTTGCGTTTTGAAGCTTATTGCAGGTACACATGGTAATGATTGAATCATTACATTCCAGGTATCTACGACATCTAGGGAAAGTCTTCAACCTCTGTCCTCTATTTGTTCTGGATCTGAACCATTTAGACCAGTGGAACACCTTGCTGTCCACAAGAGGTGAAATATTCCAGCTAACACCCTTAGGACATCTATTTCTCAGGAGATGGAGCTCATCATTTCTATCTTGAAATTCTCGAGGAGGTTTCCTATTTCTGCCTGGGTGGCTCCTCCATTAGATGACTTCTGTGTTCTGTCGAAGACATCTAGTTCTAGTTTATCCCGTTTGTTGTTCTTGGAAGATCCTCTGGAATACCTCCTGCATAATTCAAAACTATTTTCAAAGGATTCCTTTGAGATGTCCCCCTTTCCTAATAGGTTCAACATGTCTAGGCAGTCTTCCCTAATCCCACAAAGTAGGATTATGTTGAGCACATCTAACCCCATATTAGTATGTCTAGCTCTTTGCACATTGTACAAAATCCTCTCAACAAAACATTCCAAGCTTTCTTCGTCCCTTTGTACCATGTTGAACAGCTCTTCTCTTTTACCCTTGGTGTTGCAGTACTCCTGATATTTTTCTAGGAACACCTATTTCATTTGGTCACAGTTGGTGACAGTTCCACCACCCAGGATCATGAACCAACGTAATGCATTATCCTTCAAAGTAGCATGGAAAATCTTCAACTTCTTCTCACTGGAAGTGTAATCATAGCTGCAATAGAGGATATCAAATTTGAAAAGGAATTCATCTGGATCCTCTGTGACTTTTCCATGAAAACGAGGTAAAAATGATGGTGATATATTTTTCATTAGGGATATTCCCTATGGATTTTGAATGGGGAACTGTAGTGTGGCAACAGTCCCCTCAGGCAGGGGATCACCCTCATCATGATGATTTCCCACCATCACCTATTTGTGATATTTTGGATCGCGTTTGTTATTAATGTCTTCTTCTACTCTCTCCTCTCTGTGCTTCCACAGACCGTTTAATTTCTTATGGAACTGTGTCCACTCTTCTTTTTTCACCATATTCCTGTTAATGTGATATACCAAGTGTCAGTCAACTGATCCTGCAGTACTAACTCTGTCTTCCTCCGCAGGGACACCTGTGGGTGTCACAGCTTCTCCTGTGTTCTCCACTGTGGAAACTAATGCTTCCACCATGGGAATAATTGGGCTCCTTTTGACGGAGGACCCCTGATGGCAAGCTTTGGTAGAGGAATTGGTTCTAGAAACCATATCATCAATGAATGTTCTTCTTTCCAAGGCTAGATTTCGTCCATGACCTTGACCACCTGCAATGTTAGTATTCTGTGGGTTGTAGGAATATCACGTTGTACCCTTCTCATATTCATGCAACCCAAAAAATGCAAACTTAAAAAAATTGAAGAAAAATGAATGGATGCAACTACTGGATGAAACTACTATGGTGTCCAATAATTACCTTCCCCGACAATGGTGCCAAAATGTTGGGCACTCTATATGCAAATTAATTAAAGCCAACATACAAAATGTTCAATATAAATTATCAACCCAGGAACGTATTTTTGTTGCAAAGATAATTTTACCGTTGTCTGTGCTTAAACACTAAGTAGCTGATATTGTTGAATAAACTATCCTACCTTCCTATTCAGCCCAACTCTTCCCATGATTAACTTGATCTAATTTACCTTCTTAAGAATGCAGAATCAAAAATAACTTATTACAACCTTGATCTAGAAATAAAAGATTCAGAAAATAAACATCTAGATTTACTTTTGCAGAAAGTTAAATCCTAAATTACCAGGCCATCTAAAGATCCATTATAACTATCTCAATCCAACTTGATTTAGAAATCAGAAATGCAGAAATTGAACTCAACAATTGTAACTTTGAATGGACTGAATTAGTGAAACTCAAGACATACAGCAATTGAAAGAAACTAGGGATGATCTCGGATGTTACAGCTACCACACAAGTGCATAAGAAAAATTAGTTTACACAATCGACTGTCACACAACTCTACTGCAGCTTAAAATATATGTGATTACTGATCAATTGAGGAAACACACAATAAATCATTATTGTTGCAGTTGTTATAAAAGAATACATCTACTGTAACATCCACACCACACAACAGAGAAGATAAATACCTAATTAAATCGACGATCTCTGTAGGAAGGTGGGTCCAGCCTTCAAATAGAGATACCGAAAACTACCACAAGTTAAAACATAGAAATCAGAAGAATCCTACTCCTTGTATTAGATGATGGAATGAAAGTACAGTCTCTGTCATAGCTTATACAATATGATCAATTATTTTCCAATGCTTGGCTCTAAATACTGCCTAATATTTATACATTAATCTTGATAACTTCTATCCACTAATATCGGACATCCATGAAGATCTACGATCTTCAAGCTGCCCTATTACAATGCGTTGTTACGGCTGTGGTGAAACAGAAGTAAAGAATATAGGAAGTTTGTTGCATGAGACGATAATGAAATAACATAACCAAATCAAGAATTACTCTATCAGTTGCAGCTACCCTTGAATAATGGCGTGCTACTGAACCGATTCTATTGTAGCCTTGGCTGTTGCAGCTTGCATAGGATGAGGATCTTTGACTGTGTTTCACCTACAAATATAGAGTCTGTGGGCATAGCTGGTAATAGATATTCATTTCTTTTAGAATCCGCTTGACCTGATGCACCTGTATCCTTCATGCTTTGAACAATATTCATAAAACCAACTTATTAGCATAATTCAAGAGGTAAAGCCCTGTTTATCAAAATCATAAGTATTAATAAGATAAAACAATAATTAATCATACCTATGAGGAATCAGGGCTTTGTTGAAGGAAAAACATTTGTTAAGTGCATGAAAATAGGGTAAGCTAAGGCAAAAAGAGTATATCAAGTGTGGTAAAAAAGGGGGTCATTTCTAGGCCCAACAGTCATTTAGTTATTATTGGGTTCACTTGGCCTAATGGGGCCACATGTACTAGTCACTAGAGTGTGGCGAACACCGATATAGGATAAATTGAACTAACTACTCCTTCATGCATCCGTTTAGGCATCTCCTAGACCAATCCATACATTTTAGGAGCTGCTGGGAGTGCTGAAACCAGCCTCCTTCAATTGTTGGCAGTTGGTAACTAGTCAAGGATTAGTTATGATTCAGTTAGATATCCTTCAGTTCAGTTATCACTAGTTATACATGGTTGCATGTGGGAAGCTGCCATTTCTCACCTATTTCTGACTTACCACTATAGTTATATTGTTTTGATTGATTGTAATTGATTGAGAGACTGGATTAGACATCTGGAGTTAGCCTGTTGAACTCCGATAGGGATTTAGACATTTCTAGTTATCCATGCGGTCAATATTGAGTTGGTAGATTTGAATTCATTCCTCATGATTCAAATTCTCCTTTATGTAATTCTCTTGTATAATACTGGGATTAATGAAGTTTATACTGTAATTATACTGAGCAATTATTGTCTGTTTCCTGTGAGATTTGTTTTGTTCAGTGGGTATTATTCATTCCTTTTCACTGCAAATAATTAAGAATCTAATAGCACTCATTGCTTGAATATCAATGGCATATTAATTTTAACATGATATCAAATCCTCCTCGTGAAAGCTTCAAGTCTATCTACTCTCCATTGTACACCAGAAGTAGTTGGGTTTCCATAGAAGTCCCACAAAGAGTGCCTTGCTTCCTTTGAATTTATTCAGAGTGGTAGTGCGAGTGTGATGGAACCTGAAAAAGTGTACATGTAGAGAGGGAAGGCTTGATTCTGACATAGTGCGAATTGGTTTTGTTTTTGCAGTGAATTCTTATAGGTGATATGTAGTTTGATTGAAGATATTGTCTGATCAGAAGGAGAATTATAGATTATCAACCTTCCACACCCCGGATCCTAACACCCTTCAATTATGTTGATTAGAGGGAAGATATGCAGGTTTCCTTGCGCAACAAGGGCTTGTTAAGGATGATAATGGGAAGGGAGGTTGAACCCCCTTCATCCATTTGAGAAAAACAAGTTTTTGAACCACTTAGATGAAGCTTTTGGCTTTCTATGTACTCACATCTCCGGAGACCTCCTCTTTCACCTTGAAGTTTAATGGACTCCCAAAGAAGATTGGGAGAAGCTTAAAGTCTTGTTTGGAAAGAATAATGAGCTTCGAGGACACTTTTTGAATAACAATTTGATAGGCTTACAAACCAATAGTTTTGAGACCTTACAACAATTCTTTACAAAATTCCAAAGTCTCTTGTTCTTCAATGCAGACAGTGCGGAATAGAAAGAAAGGATGAGCAACATGTGCTCTCCATACTCAACAAACTAGGTTCTAATTATTCTGTTTTTGTATCTATATTCCATTTCGTAACAGATTCCATTCCCAATTGGAAGATTCCCTCACTTGATAACTTTGTTGAGTCCTTAATATAGGAGCAAGAGAAGTTGGTCCAGATGGGAATCATCCAGACTTCCAAAAACTAAGCTCTCCTAGTGACATACTCTACCAATGTGCAAGCTAAAGGGAGGCATAAGGGGAAGGATCCTACATAATTTGTTTCGAAACCTAAAGATAGTCAAAAGAAATCTGAAGTAGATTCGGGCTCCAATAATAAGAAAATTTTTGAAAAGAAAACGTGTCCCTATTGTATGAGGGGTTTTCATCCAAAAGACTCATGCATGAAGAAGACCCTCACCCAGTTGAAAAATCTCCTTGTACATAAAAGTATTTCCCTTTCACAAGGTGATGAGATGTCTAATGATGGAGAGAAGAATAAAGAACATGATAGGTGCCATGCCTTGAAGGCAGGCCTCACTCCGTCAAAGGCTTACTTTATAGATTCTGGAGCATCCAACCATATGGTTTCCTCCATGGAATCCTTCATCACTATCGGTATATAAGGAGGACCTAGCAATCATATGGGAGATGACTCTAAAATACTAGCTATTGAGAAAGGTATAGATAAAATCTACATTGCAGAGTTCAATAATGGACTATATCTGCCCTCTCCTACAACAAAGCAAATTGTTGAAGATGAAGAAGAAGCAGAATATTACACACATTTAATTCAAATTGAAGAAAGTCTCCTTGGAGTGATTCCTTCTCCTGCTGCTCTGAAAGTTTATGAGATATATGATATCTCATATTCTCATAAGGATGATCTAGAAGAAAACATTTGAATATCTATTATTGAAGAAAAACTCTCCTTCCATTCTATGCAAATATTCTCCAGTGATTCTTCTATTTTAAATTTTGTGCATAGTTTACCAGTGATTGTTTCATAAAATGAAGAGAAATTTGATTTCTCTATCTCTAATGGTGTTTCTAGTGTGTGGATAAGTAAAATCATGGATATTTTGGAAATAATAGAATATTTTAGGAGTGATCCATTCACTCTCACTGATCTAGAGCTTCCAACAAATTCCTACATGATTGCATACACCAATACTCCGAATTTTGAAGAAGGAGAAAATTGTACATCTACCATCTCGGTGGAGCACACTCTTGTATCTGATATGAGTATCACTTTGAACTAAAGCATATTAAGGGCAAGGAGAACAAATTTGTTGATTCTTTGAGTCGACGAACTCATATGACATATGAGGTGACCCTGAGTCAAACTGATGCAGATTTGCAATAGAGTATTAGAACAACCAACAAGGTTGACCTGTTCTATGTGGAAATCCTCAAGAAGGTCCAAGAGGACCGATTGTTTCAACAATAGAAGGAATACAAGGTGGATGAATCTGGGCTACTATGGTCCAAGGATAGATTTTATGTTCCAAGTGGAGGGTATATTCGATCCAACATCCTCATAGAATTTCATAAAGCACCCTACTTGGGGCACCCGAGATATCAAAAGATGATATCTGCCATCAAGAGACACTTTTTCTGGCCCAAGTTAAAGGCCAACATTGCAATTTTTATTGCTAAATGTCAGGAATTCCATCTATTTAAAGTTGAGCACCAGCATCCTTCAGGATTGCTACAGCCATTTCCCATTCCGAAATGGAAGTGGGAGGTTATCAGTATGGATTTTATTACTGGCTTACTGAAAAGCAAGAAGCAAAATGATTCCATCTTCGTAGTCATTGAAAAGCTGTCAAAGGAAACAAACTTCATCCCTGTGAAATAAACCTACAAGGCCATGAACATTGCCGATATCTTCCTAAAAGAGATATTTAGATTGCATGGGATACCCAAAACAAAATCTCATATCAAGATGTTAATTTTACAGGAAACTTTTGAAGATCTGTATTCTCTGGATTAGAGATGGAGCTGAACTTTAGCACTTCTTATCACCCGTAGACAGAAGGAAAGACTAAAAGAGTAAACCAAATTGTTGAAGACATGCTTCAAATGTATGTCATGAACAACCCCACCAAGTGGGAGGATTATCTGCACCTTATAGATTTTGCATATAACAATGGGTATCGGGCATTCGCCAAGATGAGTCCTTTTGAGGTACTCTATGGATGGAAGTGTAGGACCCTAGTTACTTGGGACAGTTCGGTGGATTGGCTCATGTTAGGGCCTAAATTGTTATTAGACTTGGAAAAATCAATTACCAAGGTCCAGGGAAACCTTAAAGAGGCACAAGACCGTCAGAAAAGTTATGCGGATAAGAAAAGGAAAGATAAAGACTATCAAGTAGGTGAGCATGTCTATTTGAAAGTGAAAGCAAAATGGAGCTCATTGAGCTTGGGTAGGTGTGGTAAGTTAACGCCTAATTTTTTTGGACCTTTTGAAATTCTGGCCAAGAAAGGACTAGTGGGTTATGAACTAGCATTACCTGTGCACGTAAGAGTTCATAATGTTTTCCATGCATCTTTACTAAAGAAATATGTTTATGACACTAAGCATGTCATTGATTGGTCATTATTATAGGTGGAACCTAAGGGGGAATTTTCCCCTGAGCCTTTGCATATATTGGACAAGAGAGAAGTGCAGCTTCCGAAGCGCACTGTAGTTCAATTGAAAGTGTAGTGGAAGCACTTTGAGGTAGATGAGGCTACCTGGGAGAATGAGGCCACCATGAGAAAGGCTTACCCCACCTTGTCTCATGATATCATTCAGAGTCCCTACAACACCAGGGATGGTGTTGTACTAAGCGAGGAGGGATGTAATATCCCAAATTTTGGACCTACCATTTATAGGCATGAGCCTATTGATCATGATGATTATATTGATGTTTTATTTTATATTGGACCTACCATTTATAGGCATGAGCCTATTGATCATGATGATTATATTGATGTTTTATTTTATATTGGGTCAAACTACATATGAACATGATGATTTGCTTTGCATATTCGGTATAAGTCAATTGTTGATGATATATGTATATATATGTTGGTTGTGTTGGGCATGGACCCTGAAGCACATGAGTGATGAAATATTTTGTGTTGGGCATGGAATGTGAAGCACATGATCAATGAGATGTTTTATGTTGAGCGAGAGGCTCTGGAGCACATGAGTACTTACATTTGTGTTGAGCATAAATCTCTGGAACACATGAAAATATAATTGGAAATGCTGGGCATAAACTCTGGAGCATTCCATGTTGATGTTGAGCATAAGCTTTGGAGAATCGGATCTTTGGCCATTAATGTATCCCTAGGTGTATCGTACAAGTACATCCTAGCATTTAGTGTTGAGCGAGAGCTTTGGAATTGCACTATGTTTGTAACTCCCTATTATAAGCATTGAGTATGGGCTCTAGTAAGCGCTAGGGGTTGCTGAAAAGAATTAAATAAATTCAGAGTGAAAATGACTCGAGAAAAATATTTATCTCATCATACTTATTTATAAGTGATTAAATGAAAATTTGAATTTATGTATTCTCATCAAGTACTGAAGAGCTACCACGTTATACGAGGGAAATCCAACATGCAAGGATGTTTAGAGTTTCCTAACCTAGTAGACCTGAGCCATCTATCTACTTAACCTTCATAAAGAAGTGTCATTAAGTCTAGGGATCATGACACATGATGCCCGAAGACAATTGTTAACAATTATTTTAATACGATGTATTTTATACATAGTATGTATAAAGAATTAATTATGATTAATTATATAATTGAATAAATAAAGAAGAGAAGCTCCACCAATTATTATTTATTATTAAAGGATTAATAAATAGTGAAATATCTATGAAATACTAACTAGGAACTAGTTAAAAGTTCCTAGGTTAAGAATTGAAAATTACCCCAGTAAATTAAAAAAAGGGTTAAATCAAGAAATCAAGGATTTCTTGATTTAACTGCCCCTTTGACTGAAAATTCTGTCTATAAAGACTCAAGACAAGCAAAGGCTTGGGGTTCTGATTTTTATGTAGGAGAATTATGATTCTACCTATTTTTGCTCTCAAGTGTTTTCTTGGAGAACTTTTCCTGCAAGGAAAAGAGGACTGATTCAGAACTGGACACTAGTTAGGAAACCCTACCTTAGGAGCTCTAAGCTACTTGCATGTTGGAGTCCATCTCGGGGGGATCCAGATTAGAACCAGGAACGGTTGTGGGTCATGGTTGGGAGGAACGTGGTAGTTCCCAAGTGATTTGGTCATCAAAATCAGAGGTCAGATCTGTCTTAAATTGATAATGTTGGTTATTTAAAAAGTGTGCAGTTTCAGCCATTAAAGGAGCTTCAGGATGATAAATTACACGTATGAGTTCTTAGTATGTCAAAGTTCATTTCTAGGGTAAATGCTAGCTGCTTTATGTAAAAGCTTTTACATATATTATTAACCCTGGAATTGATTGATTCTGTCCATATCTCCTAGGGTTATATTTCTTAAAATCTAACCCTAGACTGTCTATGCTATCTTCTAGATTATATAATGAATATGTTAGATGAATGTTTCCAATGAATTTACTAACCCTAGGTAATTGATGTTCTGCCTAGATTCTACTAAGGTTTTTATTCTCTCCAAGACTAACTAGGATGGTAAATATTATCATAGGCTGTATATTGCTAGGTTTCGATCTCTAAAGTTTGTTTTTTGTATTCATTAAATATTCATAAATTAATAATGTAAAGTAGGTAAGTCTAGACCTGCTATTTAATGTTCACCTATTATTTATATCTCTACTGACATATTACATATGTCAGTAGAGACATGTTTCAAATTATGGTAGGTTTAATCATAGGAGTAAGTTTAAAGAAATAATATACTATATAGATACCCTAGGGTATTATTTATAAACATAGCGATTTTATAAGATAATTATATATACATATAAATAAGACCATTAGGTATAAACCGTTATGAAAATTATCTATACATTTATTTCCAAAATTAAATAACCCATCTAAGACCTTTCAAGGTCTGTATCCATATTATAAATTTACATTAAAAATAATCCACATAAATGAAACAACATTATAAATAATTAGAGGAGGCATTGTGACCATCCATGTGGTCCTTTACTATTTTTTTATCATAACCATACACACAATCATATAACTCAACAAACTTTACCTTATCCAAATTAAAATAATTTATCTTATACAGTAAATCATATCATAGTAAAACCACATCAAAATTATATCATAAATCCATTTATTGCAAAAAGTAACAGGAATTGAATCCTGTGGGCATGCAAGCCCAGCTTGTTCTATTTATTAAAAGCCAGATCATAACGAATTGAATAGGAGTCAATCCTATATATCAATCTATTATTTATATCGCTACATAGGCCATGATTTACACTAAGGATACGAGCTGTAATTTCACAAACACATCAATGCCATATAATTAACAATGCATACGCTAGCAGTGAGGTCGTAAGACCGTAGCTACAGCACAGCCTCGGACAAATAACCTTTTTAATACACATTCCATCAATTTATAAACCTACTGTAAGTGTTGTCTACCGTGGCTTCCAACCCATGGATATGCACAAACCATTTTACATAAGAACCGATTACCATAAACAATAAAATACAAGCTATAGTAGCACTGTGGGAGAGGCTCATGCCATTTATGGCATGGATTTACCCATGCTTTCCAATTAATTACATTATCCAAGTTAATCAATGGCTTTACACACAGAGTAATCGATTAGGTGAATGCCTCTACTTTCAAAACCGCAACCCCATTTAAATATAGTGCTCAATAAAAACGTAGAAGGAAATCACATACACAATGTATCAAGGTTAACCATTACCATTATATATAAACCATACATACATCTTATTTCATAGAGATCCCAATTCTAATACACAGTCACCATTAAAGGCCGAGAACAAGGTTTACATAGGCTTGCCAATGGGCTATGGAACCATTGCAAGCAATGGTGCAACCCATGGCTATAAAGCCCAAAACCCAAAATTAACAATTTACATAACGAAAACGAATTTACACAGAGCTGAATGGCCTAGGAATCTATGCATGGCATAATGCCTCAACATTTAAAACCCAAGTCTGTAATCATAAGCCCGAAGGAAAAATCGAAATTGCTACAGCATAAAACCCCAACCAACAACCAGTCGAAAACTTAGCTCTGCCCACAGGGCTGAAAGGTGACAAGCATAAGCTTGATTAGTAGGCTTACCACTGCCTCATTTGCAACACATTGGAGTTACAGTGAAGTGGATCCATCCCACCATCACTACCCTACTACTTGCAACCACAATCAAATACGACCGGGATGAGGATTCTAACTACAAAGGAGCCATGAAACCAAGCATAAAATACAAACAGAAAACCAAAAGGAGCCTACCTTCCATCTCCAAAGCATAGTATCCTTCGCAGCACAGACCCGAGACCCATTTTCTCCATAGACCCTAATGAAATGACCAAACTGAATTGTGAGCCAATCCCTAAGCTTTGGCGCTGCCACGACTTCCAAGAATGATAAATGCACCAACTAGTAACCACTTTGATTTTCCAAACCCACTCTCCATAGTTCAACATCGTTGCAATATCGTGGGTTTTATTTACCACACTAATAGATTAAACCCTGCTATGGTATGGTTTATACCATATGCTATGTCTCCACCCAAACTATAATACACATTATCATATTACAATGTTTACTTTAGGATAGAATTACAATAATACTAGTCCATAGGTTGCACTGGTCCAAAGTCATAGAACCATGCTTAATTATTTAGATAATGTTTAGACCATAGGATTAGAGCTTAGGGTTTAAGTTCTTTAGTAACAAGGTGTTTACACTTAAGAACCATGGCATACAAAGTATGCCATGATAACATCTCGGACTATAAAATACAAAGCTCTGCTCTTAAACCAATATATTAACCCGTCAATAAAAGAACATAAGAGTTGTTAATAGGTATAGTGAGAACATACTTAGAACGTAAAATGTATTAATGGCATATAGACTAACGAGTTCAAAACATAACGAAGAATAATTAGTGCACAGGAAATTTAGCCGTAATAAGTAAATTGATGATAATGACACTTACCAAGTTATAAAACCAAGTCGATAAGCAATATAACAACTAGCAGTAGGTCCTCTAGGATCAAAATGGTCAACACACTTTACACCATATCAAGTCGCATAGTAATGAACTGTGTAAGTAAATAAAAGAGGTGCCTTAGTTCGATTGAACTAAGTAAGCCTTCATAACCAAGTAATACCTTACCTCTTATATCGTCATGGGAGAACAAGTCCCGCCACTCCACCACTTTATTCCCATCAACAAAGTTAAGTTAGTTTTTATTAAATAAACAAAGTACACATGTGCAAGAGTAAAACAATGATCTATACAATTCATTAATTCACTGATAGTAATAACTAAGATGTACAAATAGTTTAAATAACATAATTAAGACATAAGAAGTAAATGAACTAATAATCACTAAATGGATATTAAGAGATTAACAAGACAGTAAGGATAGTTTATGAAGAGATTGAAAGTATAAGTAGCACATGTAATTCCGCATGAGTAATAATGATCCCCTTTGGGTAGTTTTTCACTAGCCTATAAAAATTTTTTTTCAATTTTTGGGGACATTAAAAGTGGTATCAAAGCCCAGTTTCAATACTAAGAGACTTATGAGCGCACCAGGCATTCACGTAGAGAAAATAAACTATGATAAGTAATTTTTGTTAGTAACAGAAATATTTGCTGATATTAAAATTTTTTGTGTTACAGGAATTTTTTTTTACTACGCTATACAGTTTATGAACACTGAGAAAGAAAACAGCCGACAGGAAGAAATGACCACCCCCACTCAAGAAGTGAACTTGGTGGTCGAGCTAAACTCTGATGTGCTGAAAACTTTGTACAGTCTTCAAGCTGAATTGAAAAGTTTCAGAGAAGACAGTCTAAATGAAAGAAAGGAACAACAAGCTATAAATGAAGCATTATTGCATAACATGATGGGGGGAATCCCACAAGGTAAACCTACCCAGTCCACCAACAGATCCAAAAGAGAATCGTACCTTGAGTGGGCCAGTAGCCCAAGAGAAGCAGAAAAAGAAGGTACACCTGAAGCAACTAAATGAGATCATCACAGTCCTGCTATTGATGACTCCCTTTCTCCACGGAGAAAGAGGCAAAGAAGAGAAGGTGAAGATCCAGCAGTTCCTAGGATGTCTTCCTCCCAGTTTTCGGGACAGGATTGAATTTGACATGCCAAAGACTCTAGATACTGCACTACACAAGGCCTGACTCTGCTATGAGCATGAGCAGTTACTGCAAGAAAACGAGAACCGAAACAGAGTAAAGTACATAAATTTTTATGATAACCGCAAGCCTGGGTCAAACCCGCAGCCTTATAGAAAGAAAAATAACAGCTTTCAAGTGAACAAGAACTTCAACAAAAATAATAGGAAGCCTTATGTACCAGCTCCTAATGGTAATAAGCAAGTGGCAAGTGGATCCAATGCTACCCCTTTAGAGATCAAGTGTTGGAAGTGCAACGGACCGCATTATGCTCGAGATTGTAAGAACAAGAACAATGGATTCTTGTGTAACCTGCAAGAAGAACCTACCATTGAGGATATAGCAGGAACCTCATGAATCTATGCAGCATTAGATGGCCGACAGGAGGACCATCAAGCTAAAATGGTTGAGATCGAAGGTAAGATCTTGAACACCTCTGTTTGAATAATTATTGATCCTAGTGATTTCCAGAGCTATGTTGCACCTAATATTATTGATTTATGCAAGTTAGGAAAAGTAAAGCATGATAAAACTTGGCTGGTACAGTTAGCCACCGGTACTAAACGAAAGGTTTCAAAAATTGTTAAAGAATGTGAAGTAAATCTAAATGGTTTCCTTACTAAGGTAAACCTGAACATCCTACCTTTAGGATTGTACGATATTCTTATCGGCATGGACTGGTTGGAACAACACCATGTCATGCTCGATTGTCTACACAAGTCTATCTTGTGTATTGATAGCCAAGGGAACCCAGTGAAGGTTCAAGGCATCCCATAGAAAGTTTCTGTAAGACAAATATTTGCCTTACAAGCAAAGAAGTGTGTTAGAAAGGGCTGCAAGTTGTTTGTGGTAAACATATGAGATGTAGAGTCTGATAGAGAACAACACATAGAAGACTTCTCCATTCTTGAAGAATTCAAGGATGTGTTTCCCGAGGAAATCCCCGGATTACCTCCAAAACGAGACCTATATTTTTCCATCGAACTGACCATGGGATTAGTGTTGGATACATTTACCACCATACACACTCATTTTGGTCAATTTTGCCTAGTTATACCACTATCCTAAGTTTATTGACTTAATTGACATCAGAGGAGCACTAAATGACATCAGGAAGATCACACCCATGCCTACCTTCAGTCAAGGAGGCCAACTTAGTTTTCTCCTACATTTGGGGAGGCTAACTGGAGCACTTCGGGGGTGATCTGAGTGTCATTAATGCCCCATATTGCTAACTGATGGTTACAATCAGTTAAATAGAGTAGTGAAGGTGCCTTCCTTCATTAAATTGATTATTTAATGAACTGGAGTCAACAGGGGTGCCTCCAACCACTTATGATGGTCAGTTACACTTCAGTTAACCTCATCGGTGTTCATTGGAGTCATTGATGCGCTACCACTTGTTGGTTAGATTGTAGTGACATGTGTCTGAGCTACTTTCAGTTAGACTCAATCATTTATTGCACTCCAACTTCAGTTAGGGCTTAGTTGAGTCAATTAGGGTTTTGATCAGTGGTTAACTTGAGTGTTGATTGTGGCTTACATTCAATTAATCTAGACTCACTCATTCAATTCGAATGACCTCCTTGGGAATTCGAATTGCTCTATCATTCATGCTTACAGCATGATCATTGTATTGTATTATTTTATTCATTTGATTATACAGAGTTTCTACTTCCATTGCTGTTGGGCGGATGGGGCAGACCCGGGTTCTTATGCTTTTATCTTCGTACCAACAAACAGACCCACAGTGTTGGCCCTTTTGGCAAAAACCTGCGAACAGGTTGCAGTCTCACCTGAAACAACTATGGGGTGCTGCAGAATCAAGTTTCTGTAGGTGAAAGAGGGATATTACTGTACCTTTAGCCTTAACAAAGAATAATTATGCAATACAGAGCTTCGACTTTCACTTAAATAGCTTCGTAGTTTAGATAAAAAGATAGTTTCTTGCTTAACCCTTAACTGGGAATTCACAATGAAGTTAATACTTAGCAAATTATCTTACTTTATCATTCATCCACTTATCAAATGCATAAAAACATAACAGGAACAAAATAAAAAGAACCACCACAACACAAGATATACGTGGTTCACCGCCAGTGTAGGGGCTATGTCCATAGAACTACATTTATATTCAAAAATTTACAAAACAATGCAGTTCTGATCTGTGCACTCAGCTGCAAAAACTTTCTTCCAAAACCTTCTATGCACTCAGCTGCATAGGTCGTCCACGTACTTAGCTGGGACTTAACCTTAAACCCAAAAATAGGCCTTAGCTTCTTCGCATCACATCATCATCATAACACAAAGCTTTTTTTGACTCGTTTACATAAGTGCCTATTTATACAAGTGCACTATTATAATACCATGGGATTAAACCATGGGTACCCAAAAACCAGGGGACATTTACAAAAGGAGGGGCTTCGACCCAACCCCAAAGCCCCTAAGACTATTTTGGACCGCAACTCCGCTTACAAGCTTTGCACCAAAACCGCGGAGTTGCCAAAATTAAGGACCTTCAAGGTCCGAGCCCCAATAGGCCCCTAAGACTCACCAGTGTCCCCTCTTTGGACACTCTGCTGCTTTTTAGGTACAAGAATATTGTTGGCGAAGATAGTAAACTGCTTGTTGAGGCTGCACATGATATCTTTGGCTACTTGCTCTTTCTCCACTATCTCCTACAATGTTGTTGCAGATGCTTCATTGGCCCTTTCCTGTGCAAACGCATCATACTCCTTCAAGACTTTGAGCTGGTTTTCCGCAGCAGTGCTCAACTCCAAGGCCTCGTTAACAAGGGGCTACACAGATCTCACTAACATTGTTTCTTTTCTTCTACAAGACTCAATTTCTCGCTGGAGCTCATTACTATGCTTTACCTTAAGCATCTTCTGCATAGGAGGCAATGTCTTAATTTCTGCTTTTACTGCATCCAGCTCTATCTGTCGCTGCTTGATGGTTTCTTGCAACTTTTCTACTTCTGGGTTTTCCTGTAAGTTTGTCCAGGCCTCGACACTTTCGTCTAGAAGCTTTGATGCGCTACTCACAAGATCTGAGATATTCATTGTTGAGGCCTCAATATCTTTGAGACATTGTTCCCTGACCTTTGGATAATGGACAGAATGCAAGTATTTCCCAGGTGCGAAATGTGGAAACTTCTCATGATCATTCGTATCATGGTCTGCGTACTTGAGCCGATCTACTCTTCCTGTCATCGTTTCAACCAAATTTACACCATGTGGTAGTGAAGGGGTGAGTAACGCGAACTTGATCGTCCGTCGAGGTGGCTTAACTCCTTGTTGAAAAGGCAGGAGATATGGTAGACGCTACGACATAGCATTCTCATCCTCACTGAATTCTTCAAAATCTTCAGGTGGGAGCTCTGCCGAACCAGGAGGATTCATCTGAATCACGGGATCCTTCAGTGTCTTTCCAGATGGTTTGTGCCTTTCTTCATTCTGCTTAGAGCGAACTTCTGCCTTGAACTTATTTTTGTTAGATCATGTCTTCATCGATTAATTCGGTGCTGGGGAAGTCTCTTCGTGAGGGTAAAATGTAGGTGGCTTCCTCATAAAGTTCTGCAGACCCCTCTTTCTAAAATCGCTCAACAATTGCTTGATTGCATGATCAGCTGACATGGACTCAACTGTGAAACTCAAGAAAATGCGTAATGCGAAATTCGTAGGCCTAGGTGTCTTCTTAAAGGATCCAATGACCAAATATGCCATAACTATGCATTAAAGACACCAAATCTGACCGAGTGGTGGTATATCTTGTCCAAACGGCGCTAGATTTCCCAAATACAGCTATGGATTCGACCAAAATCTCATCATTATAGGCAGTTCATGCAGTTAACGTACCGACGCCGCCAAAGATGACTTTTTCCAACGATCTAATTTTAAGCTTTGATAGACCTTTCTTATTTGACACAACCACTAACTTCGGCTTCATCACAGTAAGGACCTTCGACACATCCTAACGCAAGCTTAGATAGACTTTGAACTTCGACCCATGATAGAATTTATTCCACAACCTTCGACACTTTGTAAATTTTGCAACAATCTGCCGAAGCTCTCTGAGAACAGCTTCATTATAGTCTTGTACCCAATTGCAACTATTCTTGGTACTTAGACTCTTCTTCTTGTTATTACTTCTAATCAGGGGGTACAAGCCCGTCCCTGTATTTCTTTAATCTACTCCCATTCACCATGGAAGGTAAAATTTCTCCATTCAATTTAGCTAACTGAACTGCACCACCATCGGTAACTTTCTGAACTATGTATGGTCCTTTCCAATGTGTCTTGAACTTACCTAGGAACTTCATGAATTTACTGTCGTACAAGAGCACAAGATCACCATTCTAAAAATGCTTCTTCTTAATGTGTCTATCATGCCATGCTTTTTCTCTAGCTTTCTGTACTTGCTACTGGAAACCTACAATGAATTTGTCTTCTTCTAGTTCCAGCATCTTCACCAGCCTTTCATTCAACACGGCTGGATCATCCATCTCTGTGAAGGCAGATATTCTGAGGCTAGGAACAATGTACTCCATGGGCATAACTACTTCTTGTCCATATACCAACCTAAAAGGTGTGTGACCTGTCAACTTCTTGCAAGTGGTTCTATAAGCCCATAATACTGCTGGAATTCTAAGATCCCAATCATTTCTGTTAACATTGCAAACCTTCGTCAAAGCATGCTCAAGAATCTTGTTAAAGGCTTCGACAGTGCCATTTGCTTAAGGATGGTAGGCAATACTCTTCTGATGATATACTTGAAATTCTTCAGTCAATGCTTCAATAGTCTTATTCAGAAAATGTGATCCTTGATCACTCATAAGAATTCTAGGACACCCAAACCTCTACAAGATATTATCAAATATGAACTTCGTAGCTATAGCGGTGCTATAGTCCTTGACTGGTTGAGCTTCATGCCAATGAGTAAGGTAATCAGTTGCTGTAATAATGTATCTTGCTCTAGATTTCTTTGTAGGTGGATTGATTGGTCCAACAAAATCAATAGCCCACTTGTCAAATGCTTGAAAAGTTACTTGTGGAACCAGAGGCATCTCATCCCTCCTGGATGGTTTTCCTGTCCTCTGACAAATATCACAGCTGTGGAAATACTCTCTTGCATCCTTATGAATCGTAGGCCACCACAATCTAGCTGTCAGAATATTTTGTGTCGTACCTTTTCCTGCATAATGACCTCCTGCTGCTCCTGAATGTGCCTTAGCCAAAATCAATGGCTTTTCATGCTCCAAGACACATCTACGCAGTATTTCATCTGGTCCCATCTTATATAGCTGTCCTTCTATCAAGGTAAAGTCAGCTGCTCTAACCACCAGCTGCTTCTTCTGCTGTGTTGTCATCTCAGAGGGTGCAAAACCTGTAGACAAGTACTGAACAATATCCCAGAAATAGTCATCAACCATCTGGATGGCAAACAACTGGACATCAGGAAGACCTTCATCCAAACTAGTGGGCTTTTCTCCTGACTCAAGCCTCGACAAGTGGTCAGGCCCCAAGTTAAGTCTTCTGGGATTAACTATGATCTTAAAGTCATACTCTTGAAACAAAATCAGCCATCTGCATATCCTTCCACCTAACACGTGCTTGTTAACCAAATACTTCAAATTAGAATGGTCAGTGAACATCTTAAAATGAGATCCTAACAAATAATGCCGAAATTTCTGCAAGGCATAAACCATAGCTTGACCTTCTCATTCTGTCGTAGTATAGACCTTCTCGTTCTGTCGTAGTATAATTATTTTCTACTGTGGACAATTTTCTACTTGAAAAAGCAATAGGGTGATCAATATTACCTTCACCTGACTGAGCCAATACTATACCTAAAGCAATGGAAGATGCATCGACATGAACATGAAACTCCTTACTCCAGTCAGGGAATACTAAGATAGGGGCAGTTACCATCTTTTCTTTCAAAATATCCAAGCTTTCCTGACATTCAGGTGTCCACTCAAACTTAATATCTTTCTTCAATTTCTTTTCCATAGGGGCTGTAATATGAGCATATCCTTTAATGAATTTCCTGTAATATCTAGTATGACCAAGCATAGTGCGACGTAGTGCGAAGTTGCTTAACAGACTTCGGAGGTGGCAAGTTCACAATAATGGCTATCTTCATAGGATCCACCATCAATCCTTGCTTGCATACAATGTGACCTAGCAGAATTCCAAAAGGTGCACAAAAGAGACACTTCTTCAGGTTCAATGAAATCTGATGCTGTCTACACTTGTCTAGCATAAGTCTTAAACTGGCTATATGATCTTTCAATAAACCAAATATAGTCCAATCATCAAAGTAAACTTCCAAGAACTTATGAATAAATTCCTTAAATGCAGATATGACTACTCTGGAAAATATAGCAGGTGTATTCTTCAATCCAAAGGGCATAACAGTATACTGAAAAGATCCCATTTCTGTAGTGAAGGTTGTTTTATGTCAATCCTCTGGAGCAATTCTGATCTGATGGTAACCTGAAAATCCATCAGTGAAAGAATACACTTCTTGTCCTCCGACATTGTCTAAAACTTCATCTGTAAAGGGAGTAGGAAAAGGATCATGTAAACAGGCATCATTCAGCTTCCTCAGATCAACACAGATTTTGATTTCTCACTTGGTCTTCTTTTCTTGTACCACCATAGGGCTGACCCATTCGGACTCTTCGACAGGCTCAATGATTCCTGCAGCAAGCATCTTATCTAGCTCCATCCTAAATTTTTCTTTATACTTAGGGTTCAGCCTATAAGGGCGCTGCTTCACAGGCTTCGCATCAGCTTTCAAAGGTATTTTTATCACTCCTATATCACCAAGGATACCTTTCATTTATGAGAACTTCCTCAGAAATAAGTCCTGATACTCATGGAGGAGTTCAGTCACTTTGCTCACCATTTCTTCGTCCCAACAATCTCTAATGGTAGCGTACTTAGGCATTTCTTCTGATCCAATGTTTACTTTCCTTGTTTTTAAGGGCTGAGTTACTTCAAGTGATTCGACTGCTGGTCCATGTACTTTGCAATGTCCTTCTGACTCAGGAATATTAATGTTGCGAGGGTCATCGTCTTCATCAATGGCGAGGTTATAGCATTCTACTGCATTAGCTTCTTGTTCCTTCCAACCAGGTTGGTACTTGGTTATTTCTTTATCATCAAACACCTTAGTATGGATCAACCTAATAGCTACGTCCAAAGCAGGGAAAACCTCATTAAGAGAAAATGTGAGCACAAAACTATTAGCAAGGCTAACCCAACTTACAGTACCATGGCGAAGCTCCACCTCCGCATACCAGTTCTTTGCTACAGGTTCCAGAGTGTGTACAAACCTGTGTACCCATTCTTCACAAGGTACATGCTTCCATGCTTCATAACACTGCTCCAAATGTTCTTGAGGGCTAGTCTTACCATTAAATCTGCTTCGTACCTCCTGAGGTTGATCCATGAATCTCAGGCGAAGAAAATTTTGACAAGCTCTCCAACTATGAATATAATTTTTTATGACCGTTCCACCATCTGGCAGCTGTGGCTCTAAATACTGAATCTAGAGTCTCCATTTTCTGTGGATCTGGTACTTGCTCTGAGAATTGTACAATAAAATCTTCTGGGTCTGTCAAGCCATCAAAAGTAGGTAAGATTCTTGTCTTTGAGCCAACCCATCTGATAGACTTAGTAATTCTTGCACATCGATGTCAATGTAGCTCATAAAGTCGATTCTGCTAATTCTCTAGGCCTTTGTCTGAATCAGTCATGCAAGAACTGTCACACTACCAATCCATTATACCTTCAGCAGTAGGGTTAACATAGTCTTCTACTTTAGCTGTGATGTTGTAAATATGATCCAAAAAATCCTGATCTTCATCTTTGACTAGCTCTGTATACCTTTCTCCTTGAGAAGGGTCCAATGGTACTATGACTCTCAAGCCTTTTCCTTCAAAATTCATCTATCTATTCTTAAGGTTGATTACTGCATAATTGTCTAGTGCCCATTCAATTCCTAGCAATGCTGGATAGGGGTTACTATCATCAATTATTTCAATGACTTCAAAATCTGCTAAGGTACTGAATCCATCAATATCCACTGGTACACTAGGGAATCTTCCCAAGGGCACAATCTTCTATTGATTGGCTAATCTCAACTGTATAGGGGACCATTCAAGTGTAGGTTTTCCCATTTGTTCCCATGTCTTCTTAGTTAGGACATTCACTTCTAATCCTAGGTCTAAAATGATATCAGTCATGTCATAATCTCCTATCTGAGCATGCAATCTCATTTCTCGTCCAGTCCTTCTAACTCTATTAACAGTTTTTCCTCTATCAGAGCTTCGCTGAGGTTCGCAAGACTCAATAAATTTATGTAACTCGTTCAAAGAATTCTGCTTTCTTAATAGCTTTATACAACTCCGTAAAAATGATGTCAGTGTACTTACTTGAGCTGGTGAAGCTTCTTGAAACTGTAACTGCTGTTGATGTTGTTGCGGAGTTGCTACTGATGTTCTCGTATCAGCAAAGTCTTTTTTAGCTTCCATAAATGTCCCTTTTTCTCTTCCAACATCGAAGGCTGGAATTTTCTCTGGGGTCTTACGGACCCAAGCCTCGTCAGGCTATTTCCCCTTATTCTACACCTGCATCGTAGTTCCACTTCTTGTAACAACGTTAAGGGCTGGGACAGGTCTTTTCTCTACAACAATCATCTGAACATTCTGAGTAGGAGTGCCATTTATTTCTTGTATCTTGGCTATCAAATGTGGGCATTGCTCAATCACATGATCTACTGCTTTGCAATATCAACATGTCATAGTTGGGTTCTGACATTCTCTAGCTACATGTCTTTCCTGATTACAGTTATAGCAAATAATCTAGCCCCATCCTCTTCCAAGCATACCACCACAACCACGACCTCTGAAATTACCTCGACCTGGTGTACCACCTTAGTAACCATATCCATCATTGCCTTGTGCATGAGGTCAAAGCTGTGACATTCATCTTCATTGTGTCCAACTGACTTACAGAACTTGCAGTAGGGATTCTTAGGTACTTGAACATATCTCTGAAGCATATAGAAATATTCAGTTCGATGCTAGCCAGTTGTTCTACAGATCTCACAATATAGGACATTAGGGTTAAATGGGTTCGGTGCACCAGTATTCAAATAATTTCTTAATGCAGGACACTGTTCTTTTTCATGACCTTCTGTCTTACATCGTGTACACCAAACCTCTTCTCGAATAGATTTCCCTTTTTTCATGTCGCGAAGCTCCAAATCCATTTCTGCTAACTGTGCCTGTATCTGGGCTATTCCAGTGTTATCTCCAACAGGAGCTGTTTCAAGTTTCGTAGCAATTTCCAACGCCTCTTGCTGATCAGCAACCTTCTGTTGCATAAGTGGAGTCCTGATATGAGGCAATAGTGCTGCAATGAACCATTATTTATGTTTTTCTGGTCCAATAGTGAAACTAACTTGATCCAACAGAACCTTGAACCTCTGATCAAAGTCCCAAACTGATTCACCTCGCTTCTATTGAATTTATTTTAGTCCAGTTATACACCGTAACTCCGATTTAGGCTTCTTGAATTCTTTGATCATTGATTTTTTAATATCATCCAAGGTATAGTTCTGAGTACTGGAAAACTTCATAAACCAGTTCAAATCTCGATCTCTGAAAGAGGTGACCAACTGCACTCTTCTCGTATTTTGATCCATAATATTCTTAGCAGTCCAAACAGCTTCGCATAAGAACCAAAAATGCTCTGGATCCTCTGATCCAGTTCCTTTAAAGATTGGGAGCTTGATATCATCATTCACATGGGCCATAGTGAATCGAGGGGGTGGAGGAGGAAGACTGATAACAAGGGGAAGACTGGTAATAGGAGGAAGGGAACTTACTGAGGTAGACTGACCTGCGACAGGACTAGTCGGGCTAGGGTTACTTTCAGACTGTGAAGGGTTCTCAGGGATAACATATATTCACTGCGGAGTTATAGGAGGGTTTCCAACAAAAGGGGTTTCTTCAGATTCAGAGTCTTCTAGAATTAATGAGGTATAATCGGTGTTCTGGCCTAGGATATAGGATCCAATATTTCTCTTGTATCTTTTACCATTACGAAGAAAACCACTTTGCTCGTCGAAGTCACTTTCGCTTCCAAACATAGGTTAGTAGCAATAAATCTAGCAATCTGATTGGATAAGCAATATGCCTTTCTCATCCAAGAGCATTTTAATTGTCAAACTTAATGAATTCAGGTACTTACCCCTTGGTCCTTTGAAAAAATGTCTTTCTGCTTCACTGAAAGAAGTATGTGTGTCGATGGCAAACTCTGTCACAAATTCTTCAAGGGTTCGCGTTGTCTAGAAGTCAACAGCTCTTGATACTATGTTGTTCACACTTTTCAACAACTTATATCTTTCTGGGGTCCAGTCAAGAGATTGATCTTCTTTGAATTTTGTCTTTCTTTCTGTCAACCTGGATAACCACTGGTGCAATTCTATGTGGATACTAGCAAAGAAAATTTCATAAATATCAGTAAAAATGTACCTTTGCAAGAAGTTGTCTGAGCTACGACGAGGGTCCTTATTCTCTTGTTCAGCAAATTTCAGATAAGTATCTTGAACCCAGTCACTGATTTATTTTACTGAGGGCCTCCAAAACATATCCCTCCAGGTACAACGTAGATCCCTCTTGAAGCAGATACTAGTTCAACCGGCAATAGAACCAATTTGTTGGGCGGATGGGGCAGACCGGGGTTCTTATGCTTTTATCTTCGCACCAACAAACAGACCCACAGTGTTGGCCCTTTCAGCAACAACCTGCGAACAGGTTGCAGTCTCACCCAAAACAGCTATGGGGTGCCGCAGAATCAGGTTTCTGTAGGTCAAAGAGGGATATTACTGTACCTTTAGCCTTAACAAAGAAGAATTATGCAATACAGAGCTTTGACATTCACTTAAATAGCTTCGCAGTTTAGATAAAAAGACAGCTTCTTGCTTAACCCTTAACTGGGAATTCACAGCGAAGTTAATACTTAGAAAATTATCTTACTTTATCATTCATCCACTTATCAAATGCATAAAAACATAACAGGAACAAAATAAAAAGAACCACCACAACACAAGATATACGTGGTTCACCCCCAGTGGAGGGGCTACGTCCACAGAACTGCGTTTATATTCAACAATTTACAAAACAATGCAATTTTGATCTGTGCACTCAGCTGCAAAACCTTTCTTCCAAACCCTCTGCGCACTCAGCTATAGAGGTCGTCCACGCACTCAGCTGGGACTTAACCTTAAACCCAAAAATAGGCCTTAGCTTCTTCGCATCACATCATCATCATAACACAAAGCTTTTTTTGACTCCTTTACATAAGTGCCTATTTATACAAGTGCACTATTACAATACCATGGGCTTAAACCATGGGTACCCAAAAACCAGGGGACATTTACAAAAGGAGCCCAACCCCGAAGCCCCTAAGACTATTTTGGACCGCAACTCCACTTACAAGCTTTGCACCAAAACCGCGGAGTTGCCAAAATTAAGGACCTTCAAGGTCAGAGCCCCAACAATTGCAACACCATTTTGCCAATTTTATGCATATTTGTCTGTATTCTTTGTGAGACTGTGTTTTCAGTTCCTAGACCACTGTGACAAATTAATATGGTATCAATGCTCACGGCAGGACGAATCTCAGCTCTCTCAAAAACAAGGTTTTTGATAGATTTTGCATGAAAATTGAGCAATAGCTCAAAATTCCAGCACTGCACCAAAATCCAAGGCTTACCACTTAATACTCCAAGTAAGGAACTTGTTGATCAAGCTTGCTTGATTGACTATGCTAGGTGTGATGAAATCCTAAAATGTGTAGGCTGTCCAACCTTACATTTCCCTTTTTGTTGTGATTTTCAGATTTTTTAACAGGTGAAAGCATTTGCTCCAGCAGATTCAGATGGCTTCTTTCGGATATCTTTTGACTTCGTTCAATTTCCACTCATGGAAAGGAGACATGGAGATCCAACTACGTGCCAGAGGACTCTATAGGGTTACTATGGACACTGAAGAAGAGCCTGCTTCTGTGACAGACAAAGCTAGATTCTTGAACAAGAAGGATGAAGCATTCAGATTCATGTGCCTCTCTGTTTCCCGAGATCTTATTTTCCATCTTTCAGGATTGAAGACTCCAAAATAAATTTAGGACAAATTGGAAACCTTGTATGGAAAGCAGGACAATTTTAGAGTTTACAAGCTTGAAAATGAATTGATGTCTCTCCAGCCTTCCAATTTCGAGACCTTGAATGACTTTTTCACAAAGTTCAAGCACATTGTCTTACTGTTGAAGTAATGCAAAGTGGAGAAGAAGGATGATCAGATCATACTTGCCATACTCTCCAAACTTGGAGCTAATTATTCAATTTTTTTCTCTACATTTCATGCAAGGAAGCTCACAACCCCTGGATGGAAGATGCCTACACTCAATACCTTCATTGAGTCCCTAACACGTGAACATGATAAGCTTGTCCAGATGGGGATCATCAAATCCTCTCGTGATCAAGCCCTCTATGTCTCAGGGCCCAAAGATCTGAAGGGTAAAGGAAAGCAGCAGAAGAACCAAAAAACTAAATTTGAAGCTCCTAATCCTAAAGTTGAAAACCAGCAGCATGATGAGTCTTTCGACTCAAAGAAGAACAAAGGAAAAGGGCATCATGGAAAGGAAAAAGTCAAGTGTTCATACTGTGGGAAGGGCTTCCACCCTAAACATGCATGCATCAAGAAGAAGCTTGATGAAGCTACCTCTCTCCTTGAGAGAAATCACATCAATCTTCTAGAAAGCTTTTGGAGGAGAGATCAGCAAGATCAGGAACCACAGCATGAAAGAGGTCATGGCCTCATGGCAGGCACTTCGAAGTCCAAAGCACTCTTTATTGATTCTGGAGCTTCGAATCAAATGATGGGTGAAAGAGACTCCTTCTCATCCTTGGAGACCAGAAAATCCATCCCAAACCACATGGGAGATGACTACACCATCATTTCAGAAGGACAAGGTATGGTTGATCTTGAGAATGGCTATTTTTCAAATGTTTTGTATGTACCGTCTCTGGCATCAAATCTCCTTAGTGTCTATTAGATGACACATACAGGAGTGCCTAAGAGAGTATCTTTCATCCCAAATGATGTTGAGATAACGAAACTTGCATCCGGGAAACTTGTTGCTAAAGGCCTTGCAAACCATCATGCAAAAGCCTATGAGTTTTCCCACTTTGTGGTGGATGCAAAGCCCACCGCACTGCTACCTCATGGAAATGAAAATAGTGGGTTGTGGCATGAGACATTTGGCCATCTAAATTTCAAATAATTGCAGCAATTACAGAAAAAATCCATGGTTGGAGGCCTCCTGGTCATCAAGAAAACCACTGGAATTTGCAAGGGCTGTGTGGTTGGAAAGCACCTTGAGCACAAGTTCGATCGGGGGAAGGCAAACCGAGCTACATGCATCTTGGGGCTGATACATTCTGATATTAGCGGTCCAATTCCTGTCACATCCATGAATGGATCAAGGTATATTTTGAATTTTATTGATGATTTTTCAAGGTACACATGGGTCTTCTTTCTCAAAAAGAAGTCTGAAGTATGTGAAAAAATCACTGAAATAAATGCCTTGATCGAGAATGCCTCTGGGGTTAAGATCAAGATCTTGAGATATGATAATGGTGGGGAGTATGTTAGTAATTAGTTTCTACACATATGCTCCCAAAGTGGTATTCAGGTCCAACATTCAATTCCCTACTCTCCCAAGCAGAACGGTGTAGCAGAAAGGAAGAATTGGTCTCTCAAGGAGATGACCACCTGTATGTTGGAATCAAAGAAGTTGGCTGAAAATTTGTGGGCTGAAGCCATGCATGATACAGCATACATTTAGAATAGAGTGCCACACTCATCCATGAAATGGAAGACTCCTTTCGAAGCATACTTCGGACACAAGCTGGATGTGTCGAACCTATGGGTGTTTGGGTCCACTGCATGGGCCCGAATTCCACTTGATAAAAGAAGGGATTTGCAACCGCAAAGCATAGAATGTCTTTTTATTAGGTATCCTAATGAATCAAAATGTTTCAAGCTGTTGGATATCAAAACAAAACATATCATCATAGAAAGGAATGTCAAGTTCGATGAGCCTCTTCATGAGGTGGAACTAGTGAAGGAGAAAACTGCAGAATTTCCTTCCTATTCTACTGAATATTTGGATGATGAAATTGGGGGTGATGACCCTGATTTGGATCCTATGATTTATGATATCAATGTATAGAAAAAATCATATGCTAAATCCAAACCTGAAGTACAAAATCATCTTCCCACATGGGCTCGACAGACACTCTCCTCCGCAAGAGATAACATTGGAAATCCGGATGATCCAAGGAGAACCCGATATGATTTCCAAAGAGCGGGTATTGCGCTATCTTGTCTTGATAATTTGTTGTCTGAAAATTGTTATTTGATGATTAGTTTAGACCCAAAATCCTACTACCATGCTTGAAAGGATCCGAGATGGCAATTTGCCATGGATGAAGAGATGAATTCTCTTCAGAAAAACACTATTGGGAGATAGTTTCTCTTCCTCCGGGAAAGAAATTGGTTCAATGCAAGTGGGTGTTTCAAACCAAGTTTTTTGCTGATGGAAGAACCTGAAAATATAAGGCAAGTTTGGTAGAAAAAAATTTCTCTCAGCTCCAAGGTGTGGACTACCATGAGACTTTTGCACCGGTTGCAAAACTGGATTCCATCCACCTAGTTTTGGCAATTTCAGCATCTAAGCATTGGGAAGTGCATCATATGGATGTTAAGTAAGCCTTGCTACATGGGGATATTCACGAGTAGATATACATGAATAATCTTGAGGGATACATCTCTGATCCATATTTGGTTTGCAAGCTAAACAAGTCACTATATGGGTTAAAACATGCCCCAAGAGAGTGGTATTCCAATAAGGATGCCTTCCTTCTCTTGCAAAAATTCCAAAGGTGTATATTAGATCCAAATGTGTATATACAGAAGTATGATGGTCATTTGATTATTATTGTTTTATATTTTGATGAATTACTGATCACAAGTAGCACAGTTGCTTCCATTTCAGCCATCAAAACTGAACCCCACAATGCATTTGAAATGAGTGATTTGGGCTTCAAAATTGAGCAAAATTATGATGGGATAATGGTCACTCAGTCCAAATACATATCAGACCTGTTAGTCAAGTTTAACATGGCTGAATCTAGGCCTGCACCATTCCCTTTCCTTTTAGGGATCAGCCTTGAAGAAGGAAAAAGCACACCTCCCATGGAATGCACTATTTATCGACAGCTGATTGGTAGCTTGTTGTACTTGACACATTATCAGCCTGATATCTATTATGTCATGAATGTTGTATCAAGATACATGAAGTAGCCCCATGATATTCATTGGAAGGCAGCCAAGAGGATCCTCCAGTATATTCAAGGAACCAGGACCTACAGCATTCACTATGCTGTAGACTCCGAGCTAGAACTGGTTGGACACACAGATTCCGATTGGGCGGGTGATTCTATTGATCTGAAATTTACTTCTAGATATGTATTCATGTTTGGTGGTGGTCCCATTTTCTGGTCTAGAAAAAAGCAGGACACCATAGCTTTATCTTTAGCAAAGGCTGAGGATCGAGGAGCAGTGAATGCTTGCATCCAAGCAGTTTGGTTGCAAGGCATTCTTTCAGAGTTTGATATTGGTACTACTTTGTCCACTATCCTCTTTTGTGACAATAAAAGTGCTATTAAGATATCCATAGATCCAGTTACCAGGCAGAGGACCAAGCATGTAGAGATACACATGCACTATATCAGAGAGCTAGTGCATGACAGGACCATCATTCTGCAATACTGCCTAATTGATGAGCAGATTGCAGACATCTTCACCAAGAGATTTTTAGAAAAGAAGTTCACTTACCTCCATTCACTATTGGGGGTGATTCCATCAGGGTGATCAGACTACTTTCAGTGTTCAACTTGAGGGTGGGGTTTCCCACTGGGTTTTCCCTCTTTTCCTCACTTAGTTTTTTTTAGCATTGTTTGAGTTTCAGTATTGTACAGGGTGACCTATGGCCTTAGTTTCCAAGGCCCTAGTATTTTTATGCATTTTATGTTTTTCTACTCCTCCTGAGTATAGCTTAAGGGTGGGTGTTGGAGACATTTACCACCATACACACTCATTTTGGTCAATTTGGCCTAGTTAAACCACTATCCTAAAATTATTGACTTAATTGACATCAGAGGAGCACTAGATGACATCAACAAGATCACACCCACGCCTACCTTTAGTCAAGGAGGCTAACTTAGCCTTCTCCTACACTTGGGGAGGCTAACTAAAGCACTCCGAGGGTGATCTTAGTGTCATTAATGGACCATATTGCTAACTGATGGTTACAATCAGTTAAACAGAGCAGTGAAGGTGTCTTCCTTCATTAAATTGATTATTTGATGAATTGGAATCAACAGGAGTGCCTCCAACCACTTCTGATGGTCAGTTACACTTCAGTTAACCTCATCGGGGTTCATTGGAGTCATTGATGTGCTACCACTTGTTGGTTAGCTTGTAGTGACATGTGTCTGAGCTACTTTCAGTTAGACTTAGTCATTTATTGCACTTCGACTTCAGTTAGGGCTCAGTTGAGTCAATTAGGGTTTTAATCAGTGGTTAACTTGAGTGTTGACTGTGGCTTACATTCAATTAAGCTAGACTCACTCATTCAATTAGAATGACCTCCTTCGGAATTTGAATTGCTTTGTCATTTGTGCTTGCAGCATGATCATTGTATTGTATTATTATTATTCATTTGATTATACAGAGCTTCTACTTCCATTGCAGCACCATTTTGCCAATTTTATGCATATTTGTCTGTATTCTTTGTGAGACTGTGTTTTTAGTTCCTAGACCACTGGGACAAATTAATAATCAATTCCGGCCTCCAAAGCCCCTTACCACATGAGTGCACCAGAATTGGTGGAACTCAAATGGCAGTTGCAGGAGTTAATAGAGAAAGGGTATATCCGACCCAGTGTATCCCCTTGGGGAGCACCGCTTTTATTCGTAAAGAAGAAGGACGGTATGATGCGGATGTGCATTGATTACCATTAGTTGAACAAAATGACTATAAAGAACCATTACCTGCTCCCTAGGATTAATTATTTGTTCAACCAAGTGGGAGGAGCCAAAAAAATTTCAAAGATTGACTTGCAATGCGGGTACCATCAAGTACAGATATTAGATGAATATATTCCCAAGACCACCTTTCATACAAGGTATGGGCACTACGAGTTTGTAGTGATGCCATTCGGGTTGACCAATGCACCCGCAAACTTTATGTGTATGATGAACATAATCTTTAGTAAATATCTGGATATGTTTGTACTAGTCTTTATTGACGACATTCTGGTTTATTCCAAGAATAAGGAGGAACACGAAGAACACCTTCGCATAGTACTTCGAGTGTTGAGAGAATTCCAGCTCTACGCTAAGTTTAGTAAATGTGATATTTACAAACCACAAATACATTACCTAGGTCACATCATATCCGAGGCAGGAATAGTTGTGGACCCAGAAAAGATTCGAGCTATAAAGGATTGGCCTAACCCGACTAGTGTCACTGACATTAGGTCCTTTTTGGGTTTAGCCAGGTATTATCGAAAGTTCATTGAGAAATTCTCAACAATCTCTTTCCCCATGATGGCTTTGAAGAATAAAGAAAACAAGTTCTTATGGACTAACAAGTGTGAATAAAGTTTTCAAAAGCTTAAGCATATTTTGATGAGCGCACCAGTGTTGTAGATTGTGGATCCCGGTGGGGATTTCGTTGTATGCATGGATGCAAGAAAGAAAGGACTTGGAGGAGTCCTCTTGCAAAATGATCATGTGATCTGTTATGAATCGTGCAAATTAAAAGAGCATGAGCATAATTATCCCACGCACAATCTTGAGCTAGCGGCCATTATCCACGCTCTAAAGATGTGGAGGCACTACCTCATGGGAAGGAAGTTCCTTCTAAAGGCTGACAATATGAGTCTAAAATATTTATTCGATCAAACCAATCTAAATGTGAGGAAAATCAGATGGTTGGATTTCCTGAGTGAGTATCACTTTGAACTAAAGCATATTAAGGGCAAGGAGAACAAATTTTTTGATGCTTTGAGTCGATGAACCCATATGATATATGAGGTGACCCTGAGTCAAACTGATGCATATTTTCATGAGAAGATTAGAATGGCCAACAAGGTTGACCCGTTCTCTGTGTAAACCCTCAAGAAGGTCCAAGAGGACCGGTTGTTTCAACAATAGAAGGAATACAAGGTGGATGACTCTGGATTACTATGGTCCAAGGATAGATTGTATGTTCCAAGTGGAGGGGATATTCGGTCCAACATCCTCACAAAATTTCATAAGGAACCCTACTCAGGGCACCCGGGATATCAAAAGATGATATCTGCCGTCAAAATATGATATATGGCCCAAGTTAAAGGCCAACATTGCAATGTTTATTGCAAAATGTTAGGAATGCCAGCTAGTTAAAGATGAGCACTAGCATCCTTCAGGATTGCTATAGCCATTTCCCATTCTAGAATGGAAGAGGGAGGTTATCAGTATGGATTTTATTACTGGCTTACCGAAAATAAAGAAGCAAACCGATTCCATCTTCATAGTCATTGACAAGTAGTCAAAGGCACTGCACACTTCATCCCTGTGAAATTGACCTACAAGGCCATGAAAATTGACGATATCTTTCTAAAAGAGATATTTAGATTGCATGGGATACCCAAAGCAATTATCTCTGATCGAGATGTTAAGTTTATAGAAAATTTTTGGAGATATTTATTCTTTGGATTAGAGATGCAGCTAAACTTTAGCACTACTTATCACCCGTAGACGGATGGGCAAACTGAAAGAGTAAACCAACTTGTTGAAGACATGCTTTGAATGTATGTCATGAACAACCCCACCAAGTGGGAGGATTATCTACACCTTGCAGAGTTTGCATATAACAATGGGTATCAGGCTTCTGCTAATATGAGTCCTTTTGAGGTACTCTATGGATGAAAGTGTAGGACCCCGGTTACTTGGGATAGTACGGTGAATTGTCTCATGTTAGGGCCTGACCTATTATTGGACATGGAAAAATTAGTTACCAAGGTCCAGGGAAACCTTAAAGAGGCACAAGACTGTTAGAAAAGTTATGCAGATAAGAAAAGGAAAGATAAAGACTATCAAGTAGGTGAGCATGTCTACTTGAAAGTGAAAGAAAAACAGATCTCATTGAGCTTGGGTAGGTGTGGTAAGTTAGCACCTAGATTTGTGGACCTTTTGAAATTCTGGACAATAAAGGACCAATGGCTTATAAACTAGCATCACCTGTGCACATAAGAGTTCATAATGTTTTCCATGCATCTTTACTAAAGAAATATGTTTATGACACTAAGCATGTCATTGATTGGTCATTATTACATGTGGAACCTGAGGGGGAATTTTCCCCTGAGCCTTTGCATATATTGGACAAGAGAGAAGTGCAGCTTCGGAAGCACACTGTAGTTCAATTGAAAGTGCAGTGAAAGCACTTTGAGGTAAATGAGGCTACCTGGGAGAATGAGGCCACCATGAGAAAGGCTTACCCCATTTTGTTTCATGATATCATTTAGAGTCCCTAGAACACTAGGGACGGTGTTGTACTAAGAAAGGAGGGATGTAATATCCCAAATTGTGGACCTACCCTTTATAGGCATGAGCCTATTGATCATGATGATTATATTGATGTTTTATTTTATATTGGGTCAAAGACCCCACTGCATATGAACATGATGATTTTCTTTACATATTGGGCATAATCCAATTGTTGATGATATATGTATATATATGTTGGTTGTGTTGGGCATGGACCCTGAAGCACATGACTGATGAAATGTTTTGTGTTGGGTGAGTACCCTGAAGCACATGATCGATGAGATGTTTTATGTTGAGAGAGAGGCTCTGGAGCACATGAGTACTTACATTTGTGTTGAGCATAAAGCTCTGGAACACATGAAAATATAATTGGAAATGTTGGGCATAAGCTCTGGAGAATTCCATGTTGATGTTGAGCATAAGCTCTAGAGCATCAAATATTTGGCCATTGTATCCCTAGGTGTATCATACAAGTACATCCTAGAATTTAGTGTTGAGCAAGAGCTCTGGAATTGCACTATGTTTGTAACTCCCTATTATAAGCATTGAGTATGGGCTATGGTAAGCACTAGGGATTACTGAAAAGAATTAAATAACTTCTGAGTGAAAACGACTCGAGAAAAATATTTATCTCATCATACTTATTTATAAGTGATTAGATGGAATTTCGAATTTATGTATTCTCATCAAGTACTGAAGAGCTACCACATTATACAAGGGAAATCCAACATGCAAGGATGTTTAGAGTTTCCTATCTTAGTAGACCTTAGCCATCTATCTACTTAACCTTCATAAATAAGTGTCGTTAAGTCTAGGGATCATGAAACATGATGCCCGAAGACAATTGTTAACAAATATTTTAGTACCATGTATTTTATACATAGTATGTATAAAGAATTAATTCTGATTAATATTTATATAATTGAATAAAGAAAAAAGAGAATCTCCACCAATTATTATTTATTATTAAAGGATTAATAAATAGTGAAATATTTGAGAAAGACTAACTAGGAACTAGTTAAAAGTTCCTAGGTTAAGAATTGAAAATTACCCCAGTAAATTAAAAAAAGGGTTAAATCAAGAAATCAAGGATTTCTTGATTTAATTTCCCCTTTGACTGAAAATTCTATCTATAAAGACTCAAACCAAGGAAAGGCTTGGGGTTCTGATTTTTGTCTAGAAGAATTATGATTCTACCTGTTTTTTCTCTCAAGTGTTTTCTTGGAGAACTTTTCCTGGAAGGAAAAGAGGACTAATCATTAGAGGAATTTTGGGGTCTAAAATGGGCCTCCTAAGGAAAATAATAAAATAATAGTTAAAATAATAAAATAATATTGATTAATTTTGGAGGAAGAAAGAAAAAAACTACTTTTTGTGTTCGTATTTTCGACATATCTCCCTGTGTTTTTACTCAAATTTTGATCAGGAGAGCTCGTTGGATGCGT
>LPNX010215906.1:110264-149617 GCA_001517045.1 Pseudotsuga menziesii | reverse complement strand
TGAAATTCTATTGGTTCTTGAATTCCAACTCACAAAAACTTATTTTGGCACGTTTTCTTATAAGGCCCATTTTAGACCCCAAATTTCCTCTAATGTCAGCACTGAACACCAATTAGGAAACCCTACCTTAGGAGCTCTAAGATACTTGCATGTTGGATTCCAGCTCAGGGGGATCCAAATTAGAACCAGGAACGGTTCCCGAGTCATGTTTGGGAGGAACGTTAACCATTAGGTGAATGCCTCTTCTTTCAAAACCCCAACCCCATTTAAATATAGCACTCAATAAAAACACAGAAGGAAATCGCATACACAATGTATCAAGGTTAACCATTACCATTATATATAAACCAGACATACATATTATTTCACAGAGATCCCAAGTCTGATACACAGTTGCCATTAAATTCCGAGAATGAGGTTTACACGGGCTTTCCAATGGGTTATGGCACCATTGCAAGAAATGGTGCAGCCCATGGCTATAAAGCCCAAACCCCAAAATTCACGATTTACATAATGAAAATGAATTTATACAGAGCTGAATGGGCTAGGAATCTATTCATGGCATAACGCCTCAACATTTAAAACCCAAGTCTGTAATCATAATCCCGAAGGCAAAATCAAAATCGCTACATCATAAAACCCCAACCAACAACCAGTCGAAAACTTAGCTCTGCCCACAGGGCTTAAAGGTGACAAGCATAAGCTTGATTTCCAGGCTTACCGTTTCCTCATTTGCAAAGCATTGGAGTTACAGTGAAGTGGATCCATCCCACCATCGCTACCCTGCTACCTGCAACCACAATCAAATACGATCGGGATGAGGAGTCTAACTACAAAGGAGAAAGAAAACCAAGCATAAAATACATACATGAAACCAAAAGGAGATTACCTTCCATCTCCAAGGCGTAGTCTCCTTCGTAGCACAGAGTTGAGACCCATTTTCTCCAAATACCCTAACAAAATGACCAAACTGAATCGTGAGCCACCCTAAGATTTGGGGCTTCCACGATTTCCAAGAACAATAAATGCACCAGTTGGTAACCACTTTGATTTCCCAAACCCACTCTCCATAGTTCAACGTCGTTGCAATATCGTGGGTCACCACGCTAATAGCTTAAACCCTACTATGGTATGGTTTATACCATATGCTATGTCGCCACCCAAACTATAATACATATTATCCTATTACAATGTTTCCTTTAGGATATAATTACAATAATACTAGTCCATATGTTACACTAGTCCAAAGTCATAGAACCATGCTTAATTATTTAGATAATGTTTAGACCATAGGATTAGAGCTTAGGGTTTAAGTCCCTTAGTAACAAGGTGTTTACGCTTAAGAACCATGGCATACAAAGTATGCCATGATAACATCTCGAACTATAAAATCCAAAACTCTACTCTTAAACCAATATATTAACCTGTCAATAAAAGAACATAAGAGTTGTTAATAGGTATAGTGAGAACATAATTAGAATGTAAAATGTATTAATGGAATATAGACTAACGAGTTCAAAACATAACGAAGAATAATTAGTGCACAGGAAATTTAGCCGTAATAGTTAAATTGACGATAACGACACTTACCAAGTTATAAAACCAAGTCGATAATCAGTATAACAACTAGCAGCAAGTCCTCTAGGATCAAAACGATCAACACACTTTACACTAGATCTCGTTGCATAGTAATGAACTACATAAGTAAATAAATGAGGTGCCTTAGTTCAATTGAACTAAGTAAGACTACATAACCAAGTAATACCTTACCTCTTAGATTCTCATGGGAGAACAAGTCCCGCCACTCCACCACTTTATTCTCATCAACAAAGTTAAGTTAGTTTTTATTAAATAAACAAAGTACACATGTGTAGGAGTAAAACAATGGTCTATACAATTCATTAATTCACCGACAGTAATAACTAAGATGTACAAATAGTTTAAATAATAGAATTAAGACATAATAAGTAAACGAACTAATAATCACTGAATGGATAAGAGATTGACAAGACAATAAGGACATTTTATGAAGAGATCGAAAGTATATGTAGCGCATGTAATTCCGCATGAGTAATAATGATCCCCTTTGGGTAGTCTTTCACTAGCCTATAATTTTTTTTTTCAATTTTTGGGGACATTACACCTCCAGACATAATCATTTAGTTTGTATTCACAGGTTCACATGCACATATTTAGGATGCTGCTACATAGAAAAACCAAAATATTGCTTTGTTTATGCATAGTGCTGCAAATTGCAACAAAACGATTTTGTAAGTTTTTAACTTGTTTTTCCTTATTCTTGCTTATTTTGAGGGGGGGGGGGTTTCCCATGAGGTTTTTCCATATTTCCTTGGTTTATTAAGCATTATGTTTTATCTTTTGGATTGTATATGGGTGACTTTTGGCCTTGTTGCTAGGGCCCATAGTTGTCCAAGTTAGGATTCAGGGGAGGTGTTAGTATTTACAATCCTCCCTTGTCCAAACTGTCTAGTAGATTATATTTTCCTAACTTAGGAGTCATTTAGTTATTATTGGGTTCACTATTACCATTGGGTCCACTTGTCCTAATGGGGCCACATGTAGTAGTCATTAGAGTGTGGGGAACGCCAATAGAGGCTAACCGAAACTGATTACACCTTTATGCATTAGTTTAGGAGCCTCCTAGACCAATCCCTACATTTTAGGAGCCACTGGGAGTGGCAACACCAACCTCATTCAGTTATTTCCAGTTGGTAACTAGTCAATATTAGTTATGCTTTAGTTATATTCAATTAGATATCCTCCAGTTCAGTTAGCGCCAGTTATGCATGGTTGCATATGGGAAGGCACCAGTTCTCACCTACTTGACACCTACCACTGTAGTTAGACTGGTTTGATTGATTGTAACTAATTGAGAGACTAGATTAGACATCTAGATTTATCCTGTTGAACTCCGATAGTGATTTTGACACTTCTAGTTAGCCATGCAGTCAGTCTTGAGTTGGCAGATTCTAATTCATTTTTCATGATTCAAATTCTCCTTTATGTAACACTGGTGTATACTGCTGGGATTAATGAATTTTATACTGTAATTATATTGAGCAATTCTTGTATGTTTCTAGTGATATTTTTTTTCTGTGGGTACTATTCATTCCTTTTCACTGCAAATAATTAAGAATCTAATAGAACTCATTGCTTGTAGATCAATGGCATATTAATTCTAACACACACACACACACATATATATATATATGCTTCGGACATGATGGCATGCACAACTTCATCATTATATTAATGATTGTGGCATGCATCGTAGATCCCTTGGAGGTTTCATACTCTTAATGACTGTGGTCATTTCACAAAATTGCGAAGGATTCTCCAAGTTAGATCACATTGCAACTTCATGTCTTATATTTATACCTGCATCAATATGAAATCGCACATGGATCATTTTTGCAATCAAGAAATGAAACCTGTATATCAAAATAAAAATAATCACAATGAAAGAGTACAAAAAAGGATAATAAGTAAAGAATCTTCCTTTTTGAATTTTACATTGGTAAATGATAGATTCATTCCTTAATTTCCCTTTCATAATTTGATAGTTAATTGAGCAAATATACCTACGAGTATCATATTTAACATATTCATTTCCGACGCCTTATTCTTCTACCATCATTCATTAGATAAATTATTGGTTTAGTTCAAGTGAATTGGTAATAGAGATAGCAAGAACCCTGCATACCAAATTAAATATTAAAAGAAGATAATGAACTAACAAGAAAAAGAAAACCCTTATTAATGTAAATAATTGTGAAAAAATTAAAACAAGAAAGAAGGATGAAAATATTTTCCCTTTTTAAGTTTGACCAATTCACCATATTGCAACTGTGTTATCCACCAACCGTAAAAGATAAAAAGATAAAAAAATAGAAAATCATATTCTGTAAGTTGAAATATCTTCGAGTGAATGTAAATTTTATTTTCTATTTTGCCATGAAATATGTAAAACATATGTAACAAATTATGGGTTTTCCTTTAATACTTTTAAACTCCTTGTTTGATACATTCTTGGTAATCTTTAAAAATTTATGCATCTTCCAAAAATGACGGTTGCATGAAAATATAAAATATTATAATATTAATTTATTGAAATTCCTTTTTTTTTAATTTTAAATAAGTGGCAAAAAATCTTTTATTATGATAGATGTTCAATCAAATACGAATTATTGAGGAAAGGATTTCAACCTAAATATGACATCAATTTCATGTAAACATGCGGCTCAAAAGAAAAGAGAGACATCAAACTTAGATTTTAATTTTCCCATGAAAATCAAGGCAATAATCTCTATGTTTTCCTTTTATCCAATCATTTTACTATTTTAATTTCAATATTTCAATGTGTTTATTTTGAAGTCTAAACCAATTAATAATAACCATAAAAAAATGGGTTTAAATGTTTTAAAAGAGTTCATGTTATTCTTTTCACTTGCAAAATATTAACAATCAATTCTTTGGGGAAATAAATAAGAAACTTCATGATAACGTATTTTCTTTCATTATATTTTAAATGTTAATTATTAAAGAAAGATAGGTAAAACCCTAATTATAATCATTGGTTGTAATTATCCATGATAATGTTATTAAGGAGAGATTTACCAAGGAGTTATATATATATATATTTATATTTGTGTGTGTGTGTGTTAATAATGTTCTTTTCAATGAATATGATTGAATTAGAGAGAAATATTAGCAAGAAAAATAGTGTACAAGTGATAGTAATCCCTTTGTGGTAAAGTGAAATGATTTAAAATTTTGTAAATTTATAATATGTATAATTAAATATATTGCAAATAACTCAAATCATAATAATATATTAGTAATCATAAAATAAAATAAAAAATTGTAATGTTCTTAACTTAGTTATCGCAAGGTCAAAATAGATCAATTTATTCAATTGGAGGCATATAATCAACTTGACCAAGGTTAAATTTGATCATGCAAACGTTGCTAATATTTTTGCAAACCAAAGAATGTTGTTACTTTAAAAGGACTCAATAAAGACATGCAATCAAATTAAAGAATCCAAAAGGCCAAAGGGTTCAAGAAACTAAGATTATCCAAATCACCCAATCCTCATGAAAAGAAGAACCAATCCAAAGAAAAAGAAACATAAGGAGTGAATGATCAAAGAAAGGAAATCGTGAAACCAAAATCAAACCAGATAAAAATAAAAGAAAACCAAAAGCTACGTATTTACAACATTTACATGGGGCTCCCTTTATTTCGTACAAAATCAAGGGGAGTTATTGGGGTGCCAACAAATGGTGACATGTTGGACGAACAAGTTATCTCTATATGTTTACCTGAAGATTAAAGATATAGGAAAACAGAATCAAGGTTTTCTCAAAATATCAAATTTCACACCACGTGACTTTATCCTGTCACTAGCCCATATAGTAAAGTTTGAACTTCAATACTGTCACAATTAAATGAAATATCCCAACTTTTACTTAGAGACTTCATAACTTTTAAATATATGCACAACAAATAAACCTAACGAAGAATGATTTCTTAATAGCTAAAGATAATTGAACAACATCAACATAAAGATATGACCTCAATACCTTAAGAATATATCTAGATAAGTACCCCATCCATTATACATAAATAACTCAATATTTGTTTTTCTCATTTTCTCATTTTTATCATCATCATTAGTTTTGAATTAACAATAATATTAATTATATATTTGATTCAAGACTACTATCTAGGCCTGGTAACCATATATTAATAGCATCATTCACGAGAACTTCCAAAGATAAACAAGTCGTCTAATGATGAGACCTCCTGTCCCTTGATATTAGGACCAAGAGTCAACACCTTGGTGATCAGAAATGATGTTATCCTCGACTGGGTTGATGATCATGATTAGGTCTGCTCTATTAAGAGACCTCTTGATTCTTCAACCAAAATTTTAAATAAATATTTGAACTTAATATTTTGTCTAATGGATGAAAAGAATAACCCAGATAAAACTCCTTAAATAGCATGGAAGGCCTAATGATGGCTACTGTAACTGAATGAAAATATTCCGAGAGAAAAAATTCTTGGCAAGCTAACTTTCCTAGATAATGATATCATTCTCAAAATAAAATCCAAGAATAATAACCAAAAGTTTAACTCACTGATTATCTAAGTTCATATGTTTCAAGACTAGGAGTGATTCAGTCACAGTAAGAAAATTTGATATGGCTAGAAACTCCTTACAATGGTTCCCCTTAAAGATATCAGGTTGATTAGTAAAGAGACATATCCATATAAAACACCGGTTAACCACATTATTATTTATATATACCACAAACTTCAATCAAACTAAGAAAATTCAAAACCAAGCACATTTAAATCAGACTAGAAAAGTAAAATGAATGGCTTAACTAAAATACCCAAAACATATATACAAATAAACTTAAAGTAGGATCTAATTAAATCAAAATCTTAGCCAAGAGAAATGTGTATCACAATTCAAAAAGAAGAATCAAATGCTCACGATGATGGCCAATTTTAAACGATAAGCAAAAATATTAATATCTATCGAAACTTCAGTTGATTGTCGAAGAAGGTAAATAAATTTGAAATTCGAAAATCAAGATACAGTCATATTCTATGAGAAGAGCTATACAAAATAATGTAAAAAACACAAAATCACGACATGCATAAATAATGACGACAAATCTACTAATATTAAATTTGACCATAATATAAGGATATAAAGGATTAAAATTTTAAATAAAAGGGTCAATATGAATATAAATAAAAATAGGAGATGCAAATATAATATGCATGTCAAAACTGGATATGATGAAATAGTCATGGTGATTTCCACAAGAAGCATCATAAGCTTGTTATTGATGTAAGTTTCAAAAATCTTTGAATACCGCAAAATCATTCAATTGTTACAAAAATCTCCTTTTCTTCGGATTATGATAAAACTCATTTAATTAATGGATAAGAAGTTTGAATAAATCATACCCTTTATTCAACAATATTTACAAAAGGAAAATCAAAATGAAAAAGATAGATTCTAAGATGTGCAGTTTATGAAAATAATTACAAAGTGAGAAAGTTGCATTCAGAAGAGTGCAAAAATTATGATAAAAATTCTTTACCACTTACTCTTTTAAATTTTTCTTTCTTTAAAAACTTTTAGTTAATCAATGCTATGTAAACATTTCATCATTAGGTCTTAATAACTATTTATTGATGCTTGCAGATAAGACTTAAAATGAAATGGGCTAATGGATAACATCATAAGCAAGACCAAAATAATTGAAAGAGATAAAGAATAATGAGTACTTCCCTGAAATGACAACTTGACTCGCCCTCGTCCCAAAATCGACACATTGCTTATTAACTGCACAATATTGAAAATAAAACCCTACTTATGACAAAGAAAAAAAATCACTAATCTAAAAATACCCTAAAACTACATATGTACAATAAAATCAGAGGTAATTAAAAATTAAGTAAATTGAAAAATCCAGTGAAGCCACCGAAACATATTTACCCCTGCAAGATTAACATCATTTTCACTTAGTAATTGAAAATGACATATTAATAAAGGAAAACTAAAGGAGATTCCTCGTGCTTACTGCTAAAAACTTTAATCATATATACAAATGAGATTAAGATGGAAAATCTAAGTAAGTGTGGAGTCACGCTATCGATTTGAAAATAAGTGAGCCACATTAAATTTCATGTCAAAAGAAGAAATCATAAGCAAAATTAAAAAATGTATCCTTGTCTCGTCATGTTAAAGTGATAATTGGATTTAACATTTCATGAATACGAAATGTTTTAAGAAAATAATATGGACAAGAACATAAATAATGAAAAAGAAATTAATGCAAACTTCCTTGAACACGTTTTGATAGTGGGTCATCTTTCATTGAAATAATTGAAAACTTCTTTATTCCAACCAAAAGTAAGCTTATTAATTAAGTAAATATCCTACTCCTAAGCTAAACTATATCAAGTAATATCAAACATCAAATAAAGCCATTGAAGCACTTCCAATTCTATAAAATGGAATATGTCAAACATTAGTATTGGGAATCGAGCCCGGTGTTTCATATTGAATGATAGGAAATATTAGATCAGATCTACTATTTACAAACAGTTGGGGACGAAATGGAAATTTCTTCAAGAATGACTCCTCCAACCATGCATAAACCGGATCATGAAAATCAGATTGGAAGCTATAAGATTCAATGAATTAATTAGATATCTTATCGTAAGGACACAAAAAAATTGATGATTCGGAAAAAGACTTAATAGGGGGCGTTTCATTTAAATAATTTTTATTATTATATAAAACATCTTTAAACATTATATTTCCAGAAATGTGTGATTGTTCAAAATATTTCATATTAGTAAAGTTTATACAAGGTAAACTATCAATTGGTTTTTCTTCCAGATTACGATTTTGTGTATTAATCAAATCAACATCATAGGTATGCATTTTGTTGTGAATAGGGCTTAACTGAGTTCTATCATCTTCTTCTTTAGAATGGACAAAAGCACGAATATTCTTGTTTTTCAAAATATTTGTTTGTATTAGCTTTTCATTAAAAATTTGATCTTTAATCAAGTTGTAATGGGAACAAATATTCTGAAATTCATTTTCAATCTTATCCAACTCTGCTTCCAAATATTTGTCTTCATGATAATAAATAAAGCTCGCAGATGAGGAGGAAGCGTGATCTTTTAATTCATATTTATCATCATAGTTAGTATTATGTTTATGTATTCCAAAATATGAATTAGAAGTAGTTGGTTCAAAGATTATACTAAGAAATTCCTAAATATTCATTGGCATCAAGATTTGTAGATTTATCAAATGAGACACAGTGATTATGACTGTCAATATTCAAAGGGATACTTTCTAAATAATTAGAGGTAAATGATAAATCTTCCTTATTCCCCATCCTATTCTCATCCAAGATTGGATAGAAGTGATTAAATTTCGGAAGAAGCAAATGATTAGATATGGTAGGATCTCTACATGACACATTAGAGTTAGGATTAGAGTTAGGCTTTCCTTTTAAAATACTAGGTTCATATTTTAGACAATGAAGGTTAGAAGTGAGACATTCAACATAACTATTTGGGCAAGAAAAATTATAATTAGATTTTTGGATAGAATTTAAGTTTAATTCTTTTATGTTCTGTGAAATTGTTTGAATGTTTCTTCCTTTTTGTAAAGAAATTACTTCCTTGCATAAACTTTAACTTTCTCTTCTAATCTAGATAATTTTGAAATCTTTGACTCATCTTCAATATGCTTTTCATCATGTAAACAAAAATAGGGAGAACTTTTAGAAGAATACCTTTTGAAATCCTTTTCAAGTTTTTGAGCATACTCACATGCTTCATGTAAATTCGTTATTCCCTTTTGTAGGATGAACATTGACATATCTTTGAAAAGAGATTGTACATACCATTCCAAACTGATAGACTATGCCTGAATCTCTTCACTATAACATGCCTTCCAACAACAATGCATGTAGGTCCTTTAATATAGTGAACAAACCTTTGGTTGTCATGTTATTTAAAAAACTAGGCATCTGCCCTGCTACCAACACTCTCCATTTACAAATTCCTACACTACCATTGGTCTACTGGGTATCCCTAGCACTACAACATTTGGGGAATACATACATAGGGTTTTCACCCTGTTACTATCCTTAATAACTGAAGAAGCACCGCTATTATAGAAAAAATCATTTTGACTTATTTACAATAAATTTGCATGATATAACATGAAACAATGCATTGTATTTTTAATTACTCATCCAACAATGCTAATGCAACCAAATAAAGACTCCACACTGTAAATAGGAAATATACCAACAGACAATAATATTCCGCTAAGAAAGCATACACTGATTTATCAAGCTTGTTGCTGGAAAAAAAGAAACCCAAATTTAATAAAATGGATTATGATCTATGATTTAAGGAACAATGTTAGGGCTCTCTCGGAGTGATAGCAGTTTCAAATCTTTAGCTCCTAAATATTTTTGTGTTTCATTTCTTCCCTTTAGCTTCAACTACACCTATTAATCCCTGACTCATTATCTTCCCACTTAAGTCTTGTAGCTCTCTTCCTTCCTATACCTCCCATGGTTTCAACTCTTCCTCTTGGATATTCTTGTCCAAGGATCTGACCAACCAGCCTAACTGTTTTGCACAAAAAAATTGTATAATCCATTCTAAAAGAAAAGAATTGCATTCTGCACAAGCATTCCCATTCCAAGACCATCCAAAAATAGTGTCCCTTCAAACTAAATCTACAAAAGACAATCAATGATATCCTAGATAAACTTTGTCCTTCTCTAAAAGCTCATACAACTACATAAAATAGTATTTTATAGTCATAGAAGTGTCTCAATAGATTACATAAAAACTGTTCAAGAAAATAATCCCTAGTATAATGTTTTCAACACTACATAAATGCCAACAATAAGTTGGAAACAAGAGCTCAGAATATCAAGACCTTTGGAAAGATCTGCACTTTCAATTGAAGGGATGCATAATCAATAGATTGGTCTGATGTGTTCAAATAGTTTTCCATCCTTTGATTCCATCACTAACCAAACTCCCGCCTCAAGATGTTACTCATCCAACAATGCTAATGCAACCAAATAAAGACTCCACACTGTAAATAGGAAATAAACCAACAAATAATAAGATTCCACTAAGAAAGCATACACCGATTTATCAAGCTTGTTGCTAGAAAAAAAAACCAAATTTAATAAAATGGATTATGATCTATGATTTAAGGAACAATGTTAGGGCTCTCTTGGAGTGATAGCAAATTCAAATATTTAGCTCCTAAATATTTTCGTGTTGCATTTCTTCCCTTTAGATTCAACTACACCTATTAATCCCTTACTTGTTATCTTCCCACTTAATTCTTGTAGCTCTCTTCCTTCCTATACTTCCCATGGTTTCAAATCTTCCTCGAATATTCTTGTCCAAGGATCTAACCAACCAGCCTAATTGTTTTGCACAAAAAAATTGTTGGAAAAAATTGTATAATCCATTCTAAATGAAAAGAATTGCATTCTGCACCAGCATTCCCATTCCAAGACCATCCAAAAATATTGTCCCTTCAAACTAAATCTACAAAAGACAATAAATGATCTCTTAGATAAACTTTGTCCTTCTCTAAAAGCTCATACAACTACATAAAATAGTATTTTATAGTCATAGAAGTGTCTCAATAGATTACATAAAATCTGTCCAGAAAAATAGTCCCTAATATAATGTTTTTAACACTACATAAATGCCAACAATAGGTTGGAAACAATAGTTCAGAATATCAAGACCTTTGGAAAGATCTGCACTTTCAGTTGAAGGGATCCATAATCAATAGATTGGTCTGATGTGTTAAAATAATTTTCAATCCTTTGATTCCATCACTAACCAAACTCCCACCTCAAGCTGTAAACATTTTTTGGAAAGCCTATTAACAATAGCAATACGCTCTTTGTAGACATGAGAAAATGAGATGTAATTAAACTAATTTCATTTGGTTTACCTCCTCAAAAGAGTTTAGAACAGACTTCCGATTTCAAATTGCCCCTTCGATTCGATTTATGAGTAATATTAAGTAACCAAAAATTTGAAGTTTGAATGTCCCTTTCTAAGTGGACAGGATTACAAGTAGTTTCAGAGTTAGAATCCTAGAATATTTATTTTGGACCCTTTCCCACAAATAGCCCCACATCGTCAAAATAGCCCCATTCCCTAGATTTATCACGAGGCTTGTGAAAATGCTATCTATGGACACTAAATTTGGAAACTTGTAATTGAAAAAGATAGCCCTGCTTTGAAAAACACATTGGAAAGAGGAAATGAATTTGTGCTCAAAAAAGCGTACATTGCTAGAAAGATGCATGCCAAGGATACCACGAGGGAAACGGATTTAGATTCTTTTAGTTAATATATACCTCAAACTTTAGATTTATATTTAGATTTAGGCGCAGTATTTGATGACATTAAGTACAGATGTCTCTTCCAGAGTTAATATATACCTCAAACTTTCATCAACATTTATGTATATAATATGAGAGTCTTTCAAAATTCTAACCTGAATTTGCAACGTATATCGATTTATATTTTCTCTCCCCCACCTGTGGTCATTTTGCTTTTTCTCTCCCCAACCTGTGGTCATAATCAAGTTTCAGTACTAGAGTCTTGTAGGATCTAAGAATATTTTTGAAGACATATCTAGGAAGAGAAAATGGAGTTGGAATTCTGGAAATTATAAACATGGTGATGATATTGGTGTCAGTGGCTAGAAATTGAAACTGTTAAGTATTGGTATTGAGCTTCATGTTGCGTCTTCACTGCCTCCATAATGTCAGCAATGTCTATGCCTTTAGGTTTCTTTCCTTCTATTTTTTTTCTTGATTACATATTGTGTTTCTCTTTTATTAATGGTTTTGTTGTTGTTGTTTTTGTCATTGAATTCACCTTCAGGTTGGTTCATTCTTGTTTTTATTGATTACAAATTGTGTTTCTCTTTTATTAATGGCTTCTTTTGTTGGTCATTAAATTCATCAATGATTGTAGATAGGGAAAGTATATTTTTACAATTGAGCAACAAAAGTGAAGACTTGGCATTTTCCAAGAGAAAGAACTCTAGTTTCAGGCTGTAAGCCTATGCAGTTGGACCTCCAAATGAGTCTTCCAGAAAATGGTCAAATATAGAAGCAAAAACAAAAGGAATAACTTGTCTGATGTCTTTGATGAAAATAAAGGAGAAATGATTGCAGTGGACTGTGCACATTGTCACATGTTTATGATGTTTTAGAAATCTTTTTCTTCATGCCCCGACTGCAAGTGCGTGCATCCAATCGACCTCAATTTGGAATTTAAAAAGTAGAATATGGTACCACTTAGGAAGACAATCAGTTTGCTTGGTTATGATCATGCCACTATACATGACACAAAGTAACAACGAAAAAATGCATTTTGGAGTTTTGTAGATTTGAATCTTATGTTGTTTTATGACAAGAAGTTCTGCAGTGATATTTAGGTAGGCTCTACTTAACATGTCATGCATGCTAATACATTTGCTGATACATAAGGAATTTTTTTACCCATACATAGTTGGGTTCGCAATGACCTGATGGTCATGATAAAATTCCTCATACCGAAACCTAGTGGTGGTTTGGGTTAAGTGATGAGAACTATAGTGTTAGCTTCAGTGTAAATATATTGTAGTCGTTTATCATTTTATATCTAAATATGTTCCTTTTTCAAATTTCCAAATGTGGAATGTGTATTATTGTGACCATAACAATTTCAGTGTTATGTTGCACCTTATGGGGTAAGTTTCTACCCATGTGAAATTTCAATATCGTTCAAGTACCCAAAGAAACGTTTTGGTGTTTACAACTATAATAAAGAGTTAACTAGTAAAATAGAAGTACTTACTTACACGGCCGACCATTTTAATACATCTAGGCACATAAAATATCTTATGGACTCCTTGTACTCTTATTTTCTTGACCATCTTGGAACTTTCTCCTCTAAGTTTGAAGACATTCAAGCTTGCATTTGAAGCAAATTTGTATTCCAATTTTTATTTGTGACAACCTAGGTGTAAGAAAAATTGTTTACATGTTGTTATACCCAAATCCTGTCACCAGCATGTGATAAGATCTCTAACATCTATGTTTTCCCTAAATCCCAAACTTGGACTGGAAACAGTGCTCTGGATGTCAATTTTACATACAAAACCCTAGCACCGCTTTTTCCCTTTAGCTGATGAGTGGTACCTTATACAACACCGCCTGAGTCCTGTTATAGATGAGTGGTGCCATTGCATATGGGATTTGTTCTTGGAGCGGTTCTTACCCTTCACCGCTCTGTCATAAAGGTATATAAGTGGTACCCTTGGTAAAAATGGAAAAAAAGAGGATTCTCGAGGCTTCTAGAACCTGAGCCTCATGTCCTACCTTATCCCTATCAATCTGGGTTGGTTGGAGTTGAGATCCCTATTGGTAGGATCTTATGGCCACCTCACCCAGAATTCTCTCAACTATCCCTATCCATTGAGCCCTATAAATACAATCTCATGTCCCATAGTTGAGGGAGAGAACTGAATGGTAATTTTATGCTGTTGAATTGACTACCTAGCCCAATCCATTGGAGAGCACAAGAGAGCAAGTTAGAGCTATCGGGGATGAGGTGTTTGTCTTATGGAGGAGTTTGTCAACACTAAGGCAATGGTTGTAAGCTTCTTCATTGATTTCTTAATGCAAAGTTGATTTCTGTCCCACATATTTGTTGTACTGATCTCGCATGTATATGTTACTGGATTCCTTAGTCACTAGTATGAATGTGTAAATAATCTTTGGGTAGCTTTGATGTTCCTTTTTGTTTGACATGTTCTGTAGGTACACAGGTTCGTCATCAAAGTGTTATTCCAGGTGTTTACAACATTCAAGGAAGTTTTTCACCCTTTGTCGTTCACTTATTTGATCTAGATCTGAACCATTCAGACCAAAGGAACAACTTCTGTCCGCAGAAGGTGCAATATTCTTGACAACAAATCTGGCGACTCCGTTGGGGAGTAAAGCAAATTTTAGTTGATCTGATCTTCCTCAGTCCTTGAACACTTGTCTGAATCCAGGCTCCAGTCTATAACTCTCTTCAGTTAGATCTACCATCTGACTTAGTGAAGTTTGGTTTGAAACTTTCAAATCTGAACTCCTTTGACTTTACATGCTCTGTTTTATTGTTAATTCATCGGTTTTTGTCTTGATTTGAACAATTTTTAACTTGAAATTTTGCTCTTTTTGTGTTCTAGATTTATTCAGGGAACCGCGCATGTGTTGTAGGCGATAAGCGGTGCCATCACCTAAACCCTGTTAGCAATAGGCGATGCCATCGCCTGAGTGTAGTGATCCAAAAGTGATGCTCGTCCAGAACCGCTCTGTCAAAGACCCCTCCAACGCGGTTCCAGGTAGGCCTTGTTCCAAAACTTGATTTTCTGGGATTTTTTTGCAAAAGTAGGGTTTTGCTTGCTTTCAGCTCTGCACTGTCAGGCTTGTTTGTTTGAATCTGAATGCTCATGGTTGAAATTTTGGTGCTAAAACTTGTTTGATTGAATGAATTCAAAAGCTAAGTTAGGATTGTTGATTATTTGTTTGATTTCATGCTTATTGGTTGTGATTCTGAAAGGAATTGTTGAAAGCTTAGGTTTCAGCTGGATCTCTTTTCATTTCATTCATAAAGACTAAAAGAAAGACCACTTGATTATCATCTTAATTTCATTTCTTCCATAGAGGACTTCTATTTTCTTTTAAAAAGCAAATTTTTTGTTGAGATTAGTTCATTATTTTATGTAGAGTGCTTGTTGTTTTTATTTTAGGAAAAGAGACTCTTACCCATCTGATTGCTTTCAAAAAAGGAAAAATGAGTTTGGAATGTGTTGCTTGTCTTTTGATTTGATTTGTTCAAAATAGTTGTTTGGGAATTTTTGGCTTTCAAAACGAAAAGAAAATACTCTCTCTCCCTCCCATAGGTAGGCATACCTCAAACGGTAAAGTGAAATATTTGCATCTACATATCTGCATGGTTTTACTTTTCTGTCAAAATTCCATGCATTCACTTAACTGTCCACTTTAAAATTAACGGTAGTTATAGGATTAAAATTTACATAGAAATTTGAGTGATAGGCTAGAGACATGTTCGGGCGTTGTTAAGCATAGGAGCTGTCGTTACTTGTCTGCACTACATCCTGGAACTCACGTGGTTCTTCCACGTACCGTCGGTATATCGAACAACCTTTCACATACCCTTGAGGTATATAGAAAGGTACTTCACATACTCAATTGTATATAGGAAGGCCCCTTGTGAACGGTTGTGCATTAGACAACACTACTATCGATTTGAGCTCCCACGTACCTTGAGTATATCGGGAGACCCCACTAGGATAACTTTTCCAAATCGAGTTAACCTTTTGGTCGTCTTGGCTTTAATTGTGAAGCTCATAAAGTCTTGATAATCCTGGTGAGAAACTTGGCTATTCGAACCCCCCCTGTCATTTAAGTTTGCTTGTTTGGCCTATAGCTTGAGTAGAAGAGTCTTTGGTGTGTTTTTTCTAGTTTTGAAACCCTAGGTTAGATAGGAACTATACAAACTAGCTGAATTGAGACGGTCCAGAAGAGTATGGGGCTTGCCAGCTGATTTTACTCTTGCTTCAGGAGAAGATCCTATGGAAGCTATCGACCAAGGAGCTGCTACCAACTCCAAAGTGGGAGAAAATGTGGTTGCAGAAAGTGGAGATCCATATCCTTCGCACGGTCCTCCCTTGGCTCAACAACCTTCTAGGGGTAATACTTCTTTCCATTCTCCCATATAAGGCCATGTTGATGATACTACCCATCCAGATTATGGTCCCAATGCTCCATTTTGGGATACCTCTATGGGATAGGCCATTGCTTCATTTGGAACTTGTCCAGACTCTTCTGAAGAAATTTCACCAAATGAAGAAGAACGTAGACAATACCGGGCAACTATTATCCGTGCAAGAGACCTTGAGAGGAAAATATATAACATATTGGGTACACCACCACCTCACTCGGTGGTTTTTCCTCATAATACGGACCCTTTACCTGCTGAATATCGCTCACTTGTTGATTCTATGAAACCCATTGAACCCATTCTTGATCGCGATGTGACTCCGCATAATCCAGGTCAAACCACCAACCCCACCACCTCCCATATTACGTTTGTTCCAAATCCTCCTGGGTCTTCCACACCTAGAGAACAACATTCAATTCATGTTTCATCAATACCTTCTAGTTCCAAGGGGAAACCCCCGGCACGACCTACGTTACATGTCACTAGAATTGTAACTAGTAATAGACAGACCTCTAGTATAGAGAAATATGCAGTCTATATCCATCCTACCCATACGAATCTGGTTAACCCCCCATCCAGTTTAGGTCATCCCTTGGGGGCACAACCTGTAACCAATCAAACCTCTTGGGGGTATGGTTACACAGCAAATCAAGTACCTGTAGAAAATATCAATTACCAACCCACCCTTACAATAATGCCTTATGATAGAATTCCATATCCTTGTAATACTTTCACTCCATGGGGGCAATCTAATTGTTCCTACTTGCCAACTATGGGGGGGATACCTATACATACTACCGGGGGTGCCGAAGGACCACCTTATAGAGGTCCTCCCCCTGGGGGGCCTAATGGTCCTAGAGGGCCTGGCGGATTTCCTCCCTATGGTCCTAGTAGTCCTGGTGGTCCTGGGGGGTCTGGCGGCCTTCCTCCTAATGGTCTTGGAGGGTCTAGTGGCCTTCCTCCTAGTGGTTTCGAACATTCCATAGGTTTTCCTCCCAGGGGTCCTAGAGGCCCTAGTGGTCCTCCTCCTGGACGATTTGGTGGTCCTGGTGGTCCCGACGGGCCTGGTGATCCTGGCAGTCCTTGTGGTCCTCCTCCTGGAGGCTCCAGTGGTCCTAACGGTCCCAATCCTAGAAATCAACCCCCTGTAGGTGGATATTCCAACAGTTCTTCATCACAACAGCCATTTCAACAACCTATACATCAGTCTACTTATGGTCCTACTGGTGCTTATATGTCTTCTCAGAACTACCAGTATCTAGATCCTAATCGCCAGTTACCTTTCCTAGCAACTTTGGACATGCCTGATTTGTCCAAGTTTATTAATGACCCCATTCGACATCACCCCTCGTGGCCTGCTATTCTAGTAAAGTTACCATCGGACATTCCAAAATTCAATGGAAAGTAGGGAGATGATCCCAAAAACCATGTCATGACATTCCATTTGTGGTGTTCCTCGAACTCCCTAATGGATGATTCAGTTCGTTTAACACTCTTCCAGCGAACTTTGATTGGTACGGCCGCGAAATGGTACATTGAACTTTCGCAACATTCGTTGGTGGATTTTGTTTCTTTGGCAACTGTCTTTCTTACACACTCTCAGCTTCCTATCTACTATGAAATGGGTATAGATCTCTTAACTTCTCTACATCAGAACACCTCCACTCACATATCAGATCATATCCATGAGTGGAGAAGGAAGAGAAGACTTGTTAAGGCTCCTATCCCGGATCAATTGTTAGTTGATTGGTTTACTAAATCTGTGTTGCCTCCAATCACCCGAGATGTAGCTATGGGTATTGTCGCTGCCGAAGAGCAAGTCATTATTTGATCCCAATATCTGTACTTGGTATATACCTAGTCCAAAACATTGTATGACTTGATCCCTCAAGCTCCTCACCCAAACACTGATCCTACCAAGTCACCAGCAGAAACCGTTGTTGATCAGATTGTTGGTTCAATCCAGTCCCTATCGACAACAAAACCTGCCAAGCAACCCCATACTTCTACCCCTGCTCCTTCAACTCCCAAGGTTTCCATTGAGGTAAATTCCATCCAAAGTATGGAAAACGCCCAGCAACAATAAAAGGAAAGGTAAAGCAAAAAACAAAAAACATGGAAAGCCGCAGGAGAATCCAAAACCAACCACCAACGAGAATGATAAAGGGAAAAGAAAAGTGAAATATCCATGTCTTCTATGTGGAGGTGACCAATTCACGAAGGAGTGTCCTCGTCGTGAAGAAATTAATCAATTCTAAAAATTAATCCCATGCCAGCAATTCTCACAGATCCTTTTCCCTCTCAACAACAGCTGATAGACCACATGTCTAATTAGGGAAATTCTAATTCTTCAAAGGAAGTTCGCATGATGTCCTCGGACACTATTAATTTTCAAACTCGAATTCAGAGTTATGAAAAACCCACAAAAAAGAAAGAAGACAATTCTTCTTCAAGAAAATCTCCCTCTACTGGTTCTCCCGAGTGCTCATCTACTGGTCACCTAACCATCGAGAAACCTAATCTCGACATGGTTTTGCATCCACCCAAGAGTGTTCTTAGGAAGGCTGTCTTTAACCCTAATGCTTGAGTTGCCCAGTTTTATAATGTAGTTGAAGATCTTGCTCAAGCGCCATGTGCAATGTCTACTTTGGAAGTACTCCAAATTTTTCCAATGTAACACAAAAACTTGTTAACCACGTTAGGAGCTTTAGACCCGGACAACACTAATTTGATTCACTTTAATGTTGAGAACTATAAGTCTAGGATACCTCATAAACGTTCTTTCCAAATCATAACGAAAGTAGTCGAAAAGAAGGTCTTTAGAACTATCTTAGACGAAGGAGCTTCAACTTCGGTTTTATCCATGTCTTGTTGGAAAGCTATAGGCTCTCTTGAGCTTGTAACATCACCAATGACTCTGAAAGCATTTGATGGATGAGGTTTCCAGCCCCATGGTCTCCTGCTAGCCCTTTCAGTCGAGCTTGGGGGAAAAATCGTTTCCATTCAAGTGGAAGTAGTAGATGCCCTGTTAAACTTTAATCTCCTACTAGGAAGAAATTGGTTTTACACCATGAATGTTGTCACTTCGATGGTATTTCGCACCCTCCAGTTTCTACATATAGGGAAGATTGTAACCATTGATCATCTTGATTTTTGTATGCTGGATGTTACCACCCCTACAGATAATAACATCCCTATGTTAGGCCAGTCCCATCCTCCTTACCAGCTGATTGGGGTAGGCATGCTGAAGTATTCTTCCCTCATGGGGATTTTTCCATCAACCTCTCCTAGCACAGAAACGATGACAGTAAATATGATTTCTTCGCTTGATTATGATCCAAAGGGAAAACAAATTGTTGAGTCCACCTAGTTGAGTCTGCATGAAGCAATATACAACGTTATTCAAACCCTTTTTGATGACCACACTACTTACTTTAATCTAGTGGATTCGGACCCTTACCACCTGCCCTACTAGTTAGAACCCTCTCTTCCTACTCTAGATTATCTCTCCAAGACTTTTCCTTCTTATGAGTCCATTATGGAGATCATGAGTATGAATGAACCTACATGAGAGGATCATCACCATAGGTCCTCGTTCCTCCCCAACACCAGTTTGGTAGACCATGATTTTGCATCCCTTTTTACTACTAATATTGTCAAAACACCTCAAACTCCTATATTGTTGTAGAACATGAAGTCTGAAGGAAATCTATGCAACATTACTCAAACAAATCCAATTGACATATCAGCCAAGCCCGGCACCCTTGAGCATGTTCATGTTGGGAAGAACTGCTCAGCAGAAGAATCTGAAGCATATAGAGCACTTTTCAAAGAATTTTGTGATTTCTTTTCCTGGTCCTACGAAGAAATGCCTGGGATAGACCCATCCATTGTTGTTCACAAAATAAAAACCTATCCCACTGCAAAACCTGTCAGGAAAAAATTGAGACAAGTCCATCCACGAAAAGCCACAGCTATCAAATCTGAAATAGAAAAGCTTCTAAAAGCAGGGTTTATTTATCCTGTACCCCTGATGAAATGAGTATCTAACGTCATCCATGTCAATAAAAAACAGGGCACCATTAGAGTCTGCATCGATTTCAGAGATTTGAACAAAACTTGTCCCAAAGGCAACTTTCCCACTTTGCATATCGACCAGATTATCAACAATTGTGCTAGAAGTGTCATCTTCATGTTTATGGATGGCTTTTCGGGTTATAACCAGATTAAGATTTTACCCGCCGATCAGCACAAGACAACATTTATTTGCCCATGGGGAACCCTTACATATAGGAAGTTACCATTCGGCCTGAAAAATGATAGAGCCACTTTCCAGCGTGCTAAGTCCTATGTGTCTCATGATATAAAACATATTGTAGAACCATACCTTGATGACCTCCCATCTCATTCACAGCAATGGGAGGACCACCCTGGTCATCTTAGAGAAATTTTCCTGAGATGATGTCATTATAACATACGGCTCAATCCTCATAAATGTGTTTTTTACGTTGAGACTTGACGACTGTTAGGTTTTATGGTTTCCAAGGATGGCATTCGGATAGATCCATTGAAAATTGCCGCTATTCTAGCCCTACCAGCCCCAACCAACCTTCTAGAACTCCAAAGTTTGCAAGGGAAGGCAAAATTCCTCCGTCGTTTCATTTACAATTTTGCAAAGAAAACATACGATTATATGTGTCTCCTTAAGAAGGACACTCCGTTCTTTTGGGATGACCAAGCCCAATGGGTCTTTGATAATTTCAAACACGCTCTGACTCACTCACCCGTGATACACCCCCCAGATTATTCAAAGGATTTTCTCTTATACATTGCTTCCTCCACTACTACGATCGCTATGGTCTTGGTGCAGGAGAATCCCAATGGTCAAGAGCACATGATCTACTATGCTAGTAAGTATCTCGTGGATTTTGAAACTCGATACTCACGCGTGGAGAAATTAGCATTGGCCACGGTCATTGCTGTACAGAAATTTAGTCACTACATTTTGCTCCGCACAACCACCGTTTTGGTAGACCAGAATCCTATGTATTACATCCTGACTCGTCAGGTGCTCAGGGAAAAATATTCTCGATGGATAGTCATCCTATAAGAGTTTGATCTGGAATTTGCCAAAGCTACGTCAAAGAAATCCTTGGTCTTTGCTGAGCTCATGTGTGATCTTCCCTGTGCTTCGATGGAATCTAAGCCCGGTGATTTATTCCCAGATGAATTCCTGTTTCTGATAAGCACTACTAACCCATGGTATGGAGATTTGCTCATTTATCTCTAGACACAAATATTTCAACTCACTCTATCCCGTGACGATCACCGCCGTATCTGTCACCACGCAAAATACTACTGCATCTTGAATGACACTTTGTATAGACATGGTATTGATTCCGTTCTCCGGTGATGCCTTACCCACGAGGAGGGTGAACAAGTTTTGAATGACTTCCACTCTAGAGCATGTGGCGGTCAACTATCTGGGATGGCTACAACCCAAAAGATTCTTCGCACTGGCTATTTTTGGCCTTCAATCTTTAAATATTGTCACAAGGATGTTAAGAAATGACCACCCTGCCAACATTTCTACCTGAAAAACTGCACCCACCCTGCTCTGTTACACCCCGTCATTGTTGTTGGCCCTTTCTCCAAATGGAGGATCAATTATATGCATTGTAAGCCTACCTCAGCTGGGGGGCATGGTTTCATCATCGTAGCCATTGATTATTTTACAAAATGGACTGAGGCCATGCCTTCATATGAAGAGGACGGTAATACTGCCACTCTCTTCCTGTTTAATCATGTGATAGCAAGATTCGGAGTCCCGCAATCCATAGTCACTGACCACGGATCACATTTCTGTAATCAAATGATGGAGGAATTAAGTGCCAAGCTAGGTTTTTGTCAGGAAAACTCAACGCCTTATTATCTGCAAGCTAATGGTTAGGTCGAGGCCATTAACAAAGTTTTGAAAACAATGCTGCATCAGATGGTTGGAGACCATAAATCCAACTAGCACCATATTATTTTCTCTGCTCTTTGGGCTTACAGGACTTCGGTAAAAACAACTACTATTTTTACACCCTTCCAGCTTGTCTATGGACTAGAAGATGTGTTTCCTATTCAATGTCAAATTCCATCCTTGAAACTTGTCGTTGAGCTTCTCCCAAACACTTTCGCAGAGGAAAAAAGATTTCTCTACTTGAATAACCTTGATGAAACTAGAAGAGATGCCGCCTTAGCCAATGAGGCACACAAGAAACGTGTCAAGGCGCAGTATGACAAGTACTTCCAACCTTGTGCCTTTAACGAATGTGACCTAGTTTTAACCTATGATCAGAGACATAACAAACTAGGGAAAAGGAAGTTCGAATCCATGTGGTACAGTCCTTTCGTTATTTCCAAAGTTCTAGAGAAAGGGGCCTATGAACTCGTGGACTATGATGGAATCCCCTTAGGAAAACCTTGCAATGGGTTGTACCTGAAGAGGTACTATGCCTAGGTATTTCTTGTATAGTACCTTGTATATATGTATATTACTTGAATTTTTAGTGTGCTTAAGTATTTCCAATATGGTTTTGAGTTTAGTGTTCGTATTTGTTTATACCATGTTTTGGTTGTGTAGAGCAGATGGCTTTCTATGGCTTCGGTGATGGTGCTTGCCTCCACACCTTGAATATTGCCTCAGCTGCTTGGGTTCTCTATTTCCCAGCTCACAATTTGGTCAGTTCAGGAGCGGTTTGTATTGGTCCTGATACCAACAACATCGTCAAGTATTAAGCAATCATAGGTCTTCCGACTAAAGCTGCCTCCCAGGATGTTCATAACTTGGTAGTTTTGATGGACTCACACCTAGTGCTTTGTCATTTAAATCATCTCTATACCATCATGAATCCTGTGCTTCTCCGTCTCTTCCGAAGGGTACGTCTATTAGAGAGGTCATTTGAATCTATTACCTATAGGCATATCCCTAGGGAAGATAATGCAGTTGCCAACTCATTGGCAAATTACATCCTAGACTGGCATATTGCCCATTCATGATGTGAAAATCAAACATGGTTCACTGTAAATAAACTGTAAAAGACACATAAAACTCATATAAATACATTTTCCATTTGAGACATATAAACACCAAAAGGAAAAATATCATCATACAAAAATATTGAAGCTATCTATCATCTTTTAGTAATACATCATGTCGCCTATCATCTAGTGATGCTCGTGGTAACACATCACCACCTGGGCTACTCGATGTAGCAGACTACTGAAGTGACCTAGTACTCCTATAGTGGGCCTCTAGTACCTCAGTGGGAGGTCGTCGATCAATTCATATGGTATGTCTAGAGTTAACCTCTCGAGGTTCTCCTCTAGCTCCCCTGTCACATCGTCGCCCTATGGAACAAAACAGGCTCTGGCTCGCCTTTCTAGTGGGGAGGATCCCCTAGGTCGTGCTCCTTTGACATCTGCATGAAAATATTTAAGTCTCGTTACTACACATAAAAAATATAAAACATTAAAACATAAAAACACAATTGCCATTTTAGGGTTTTTGTTTCTTACCAATGTCGCCCCACTATGCACTAGGTGGAAGCGGTAGGTTAGGGTCACCCCTGATGTTGGTACCCACGTATGCATAGTCCTCAACCATGAGGAGCTGGTTTCTAAGCCATCGGAAAAATGGGTCTCCAAACTTCACCTTGCCCCTACCTGATCCTATGCGGGCCATGACCTGAACCCACCTTAGCATATGAGGGTCTCTCGCCCTCAACTCTGTGAATACTACCTGGGGTCTCAATTGGGGGACCTGCTCAAAAAAGAAACATGCTAAAATGGATCCGAAGCCAAACTGCTTCAACTCACCCTGCCGACACTTGGTCAGCTGATCTTTGAAAACTGGTAGTAGAGCCTCCGCCTAGTTGAAGACTGTGGGTTCCATAGCCTCTATAGCGTAGAGCATATGTGCTCTAGATGCCTGATGAACCCCTTGGCTCCCTGCCACTCTCTGCATGGTAAATAAGACTGTGCGAAGTGGGTCATCCACCACTGCTTTGATGGGAATTTTCTTCCCTGATGTTCTAGTCCCAGGAATACAATGGCGATTTATTAATTCCTAGGTGGTGATGTCCCCTCCACGAGAACCAGTCAAAGAGATGGGAGCATCCCGTCTCAATAGGCCTATCAAGAATTAGATATCTTTTGCTTCAATTATCAATACATGAGCACCCACCTCAAAATACTGTTGCTCCAGATTCCACTTACGGAGAATATGCTCCAATAAACGCTCATGTGACACCATACTGGGTGTGTGGAAAAAATTCAGAAGACCACAGTCCCTTAACGTGGCTATACATCTCGCATTTTTTTCGGGAAATGCATCATCATTATCATGTTGCCTCTCTTTCCAAATAACCATTTTTTACCGATAGAAACCTGCTAAAAACAATCATAAGGCTAAGAGCGGTGCCTACATTAAAGGTTTTAGGGCTCGCTCAAACTTCCCAAAACACCCCCAAAAATAAAAATGAAAGCATAAAATGAAAGAGCAAGGTTCAATCTTTCACCTGGAACTGACGGCACATAAATCCGACTGTAGACGCTCCCGGAGTCACCAACTAGAGATCTGGCCAAGAAACTTCTCCAAAGGCTCTCCACTATTGGTAAATGGTAAAATGTTTTGTTTTTTTACTATTTACATAAAAAATTTATAAGCATTATAGGTTTTGGCATGTCATAGTTTTGTTTTAAAATCATTTATTACAAGAAAACTATCAGTCATGATCCTTTAATGTTGTTTATTGGAGAGTTTAATAGTTGTTGCAGGATAAAGAGCAGTAGCAGTGAAAGTTTTTGGGAGTTTGTTTTTGACTTTTTCATACTACCATAAAATGGAAAAAGTCTTTGAGCATTTATTGCGACACTTTGGTCATGCTCTCCAAATTTAGCATCAAAGGTCCAAGTCCTTTTCTAATTCTTTTTAGACTCGTAAAATCCCTCATCATGAAAAGAGACCTAGTGGAGTCTTCTTTAAACTCTTTTCGGGCTCCTTAAATACGAAAAGATTGTTGAGCGATCTTGTCTTTTTCACGCTCGTTAAAGTACTTGAAGAGTCGTTCATCTGATGGTAGGTTATCACTTTTTCGGTTCATATGAACTATTTACAAAAAAGGACCCTGTGGAGTCTTCTTCCATGGTTGTTCAGACTCTCTAAACATGAACGATACCAAGTTAACTTTCATTGGACTCGTTAAATTAAACAGTGAGAGACCCTCTTTTGGGAACAAGCCTCTCCTCTCTTAGGTTTGTAAAATATATGAGTTTGGACTTGTCTTCGGACGAGCTACAACGAGTGTTTGTTACCCTCTTTGAACTCGTAAAAATGAAAAGAGGCGCTCATCAACCATGATGGGGAAATTAAGAGAAGGGAATCATTTTGTAAACAAATGGTAGTTTGTCCTTATCTTCGAACATGGCACTTGTTTGCATATCATTTCAATCAATTGGGTATTCAGCTGATTTCCAAGGCGATCCACTTTCATGAGTCATGTCACTCCTTTGAGTCTTTCAAAAGAATGCATTGTCCACTATCGCACTGTGTGTGTGTCTGGTCTAGTCATGCTACCAAGTATTTTGTTGTTCCGCCCAATGTTCAAAGGTAGAAAGAAGTTTACCACTACAGTCAAAACATCCTCTGTGTCAGTACTTTTGAGCCAGTCTTATGGTTACCTCATTCACATCATTCCAGAACTTTGTTCTAAGTTTTGTGTCGTCGATTGGGAATTCATCATGGGCCTCCTTCGACGAGACTATTCCTGTCGACATTAGCTCATCATCCGGGAAATAGTCTTAGAAACAAATTTAGTACCTTGAGATCTGTATGCCTCAATGACAGATTCTCTCATTCTCGACATAGGTTCACATCATTGACCTTTGATCAATAGAATTGACTGGGTGTTCAACATCTAGACATCTATTCACACTTAGTAGATTGTACTAGGGTACCTTGGGAATCATTGACATCAATGGTGATCTCCCTCGTGCTTGTTAACGGTTCACATCATTGGCCGGCAATCAAGTGGTTTCTACCATGTTCAACTTCAAAACATTGTAATCACATGGATAGAATCGTACTTTGTGGAAAACGAGACGAAGACCTTGGGTACTTGTTTAGCACTCATTGCTTTCCCCAGGTTGCAATGGAGTTTTGTATATCAAGCATGGACCCACATTTGTATGGTCGTGGCTATGCTCAAATTTGCATCTGTACGACATAGATCTACGTTGTATGTCTGGTAGCTATGTCCAAGTTTGAGTCCTCTATCACATGGATCTACGCTGTATTCTAGTAGCCATGGTTGTTTATTCCTCTCATGGATCTGCCTTGTATTGGTCTGTAGCCATGGGTAGGTTACACTTATTATGAGTCAAAAGATATTGATGTATTGCAGATGCCTACTCGATGGCACTCTTCGATCAAGATAACTCTTACCTCGAAGTGCTAACTTGTTCTCTCAAAGCTCTTGCCTATCGTATCCCTCTAAGCCTCATGCTTTGGGGGGCATTATGTTATACCCAAATCCTGTCACCAACATGTGATAAGATCTCTAACATTTATGTTTGCCCTAAATCCCAAACTTGGAGTGGAAATAGTGCTCTAGATGTCAATTTTACATTAAAAAAAACCCTAGCACCGCTTTTTCCCTTTAGCTGATGAGCAGTACCTTATACAACACCGCTTGAGTCATGTTATAGATGAGCGGTGCCATTGCATATGGGCTTTGTTCTTGGAGCGGTTCTTGCCCTTCACCGCTTTGTCATAAAGGTATATAAGCAGTACCCTTGGTTAAAATGGAAAAAAAGAGGATTCTCGAGGCTTCTAGAACCTGATCCTAGTGTCCTACCTCATCCCTATCAATCTGGGTTTGTTGGAGTCAAGATCCCTCTTGGTAGGATCTTATGGCCACCTCACCCACAATTCTCTCAACTGTCCCTATCCATTGAGCCCTATAAATACAAGCTCATGTACCATAGTTGAGGGAGATAACTGAATGGTAATGTTATGCTGTTGAATTGAATACCTAGCCCAATCCAATGGAGAGCACAAGAGAGCAAGTTGGAGCTATCGGGGATGAGGTGTTTGTCTTGTGGAGGAGTTTGTCAACACTAAGGCAATGGTTGTAAGCTTCTTCATTGATTTCTTAATGCAAAGCTGATTTCCATCCCACATATCTGTTGTACTGATCTCGCATGTATATGTTACTGGATCCCTTAGTCACTAGTATGAATGTGTAAATAATGTTCTGGTAGCTTTGATGTTTTTGTTTGTTTGACATGTTATGTAGGTACACATGTTCGTCATCAAAGTGTTATTCCAGGTGTTTACAATATTCAGGGAAGGTTTTCACCCTTTGTCGTTCACTTATTTGTTCTGGATCTGAACCATTCAAACCAGAGGAACAACTTCTGTCCGCAGAAGGTGCAATATTCTTGACAACACGTGTGACAATAATGACCACATTAGAGATAATCTAGGTGCAATAGTGAATAATACGAAGTGAAGATAATTAAGTGTATTACTCTCTTAACCTTCAATGCCCAATTTGTGATATTCTCTTTATTTGCATCAACATTTTATTATTTTTTTTAATTGAGCAAAACATCGTCCATTGCATCTTTGATAGTGAATCAATTGTCTTGGAATCTACATGTGAAGTGAACAACCCAAAATTTTTGTTATCTTATTGTTTTTTTCATGAAATTTCAATAATGAGGAAGAAGCTCTTCATGACATTGATTTCACTATTCTCTTTTTTACTTCATCACATTTACTTTAATCTCCATTTATTTTATTTTTCAATGTTCCATTGCACCTTCTGAAACAATTGCTAATTTTAATACATATACCCATAAAACAAAAAAAATAATAATAATACTCAAGGTATACGGATTATGCATCATTTCAAACTAAATAATAAAAAATAATACCAAGTACAATCTCAATGAATGACGCATGCGTTCTCTCCGTTTTTATGTCTAGAATGTATTATGAGTTAATATTAGCTTATTTGGATGGTTCTTTATTAAAAAAAAACGTGTATTTCATAAATTTTATGTTTATCTTTATACATAATTTTATAATTATGTATTTTATAAATTTATGTAATTATTTTAATTGACAACAATTTTTAAAAATAACATACTAAAGTTAAATTAATTTCATAACTTTTCATAAAATTAAAAAATTATCGTCTAAAACAAAATGAAATATCTTAATTATTAATTTCGTATAATTTACTTTAATACTAATAAACTCATAACCCTCCATTCCTATCAAAGAGATAGAACTCCCATGTGGAGAATGTTATACTCCAAAGGAAATGAGGTGAATTATAACACAAAACTTAATGGTTGATGACCACATACTTAAAAATGTTCTTTACTTGTAGAGGCATATATATAGATAAAGAAAAAATGTACACTTTTACATTCTTGAGAGTAGATTTACAATTTAAGAATTTATAATAAGAATAATGTTTCACATGAATGGAAATCAAATCATTATAAGTATTTGTAAAGTATTTCAGGAAATGAGAATGTATATAATATAAGAATTCATCATTGCTCCTTAACTCTGTGGTTTCCCCTATGTTCAATGTTAACAAGTCTATTGCATCAGGGGGGTTCATGTGTTCCAATGGTAGAAGTGTTCACATTTATGATTTATGGCAGTAGTACATATGATATATCAAAGTTCCCATCTAGAAACTTCATCATTATTTAGGTCCCCCCACCCAGCGGGATTCCCTTCATCATCAACAATTCCTCTTATTCAGCATCAGTAACATCATCTCCATGACTCAATTACTTATACAGGGATTGAATTCTCCTACATCCTTGTAGCATCAGTATCAAGAGTTGACCCCTCAATCTCCTCTTATTGTAATCTATTTTGATAGTTTTTCATGAGCATAGGGATGCATGTCTCAAATTTGTATATAACACCATTCATTATTTACGGCTCCAATGAACATCACCAACATCCTTCCCCTATAAGCAGGTATTTTTACCCACAAGTGCTTGATAACTTATTAGAACATGGAGAGAAAGAAATGATGATGCATGTTGGCCCTACAGTACCCTCCAAACCTCATACATCAAGGGGCATATATAACACTTAAATTTCTCAAACATGCAACATTTTGCATAATCTTGTAGAAATACATTATGACCATACATCATGCATCCCACCAAAGACATCCTCATTATATCCACAAGACAAATTGAGTACTATAATGATAAAGGAAGTATGCATGGACAATTGCACAACTATTTGCATTGGACCTATATGCTTTTAGTATCTCTTCGGACCTAGTGGTTTCTTTTTCTCCCCAAATTGTATTTCTATGTTGTTCATGCTTGTAGCTTTGTGCCTTAATATCTCTACTCTATTCAATTTTCATATAGGAGAAGAATTCCCTAAGTTGTTCATCTCCCACATATGGATTGGGGTACCATCTATAAGGGTGAGGAATCACAAAATTATGTAAATAGAATTCATATAGAGTTGATTCTTATCTTCTTCTTAGTATTTTTGGTATGATTTAGTGAACTCTTTTTTAGTGTCCAACTCATGGGATTGGCTCTTGGTAGTTTGATCCAATTGAAACTTGATCCATTATTCTCTCTCTCTCTCCCAATACTTTAATTATATCCCATTTACAAGGTGATTCTCTCTCTCTCTCTCTCTCTCTCTCTCTCTCTCTCTCTCTCTCTCTCTCTCTCTCTCATATGAGGCCTCATGTGAAAGGTTTAATGTGTCTTTGTGTACTTCAAGCGATGTCAAAGAGAATGGAATGCATTATCACCACATGAGCCATTATATCATATGTTTTTTCTTGATGGTGAACTCATTCTTGAATGGTATGATGGATGGGAGGGTAGTCACATGTTGGATTCACAATGGGATAGTTCTCTGGTTCTTTTTTTGATTTCTCTATGCATTCTAGGGCTACCCTCTCTCTCTCTCTCTCTCTCTCTCTCTCATGAAGCCTCATGTGAAAGGTTTAATGTGTCCTTATGTATTTCAAGCGATATCAAGGAGAATGGAATGCATTATCACCACATGAGCCATTGTATCATATGTTTGTTTTGATGGTGAACTCATTCTTGAATGATATGATGGATGGGAGTGTAGTCACATGTGGGATTCACAATGGGATAGTTCTCTGGTTCTTTTTTGGATTTCTCTATGCATTTTAGGCCTACCCTCTTTCTCAACCATGATAGTTTCGTAGTTGCTAAGGAAGGCTATGTATCAATGTGAACTGGGATTGGGATTACCATGGTGGTGCTTTTATGCATCTATGTGTGTTTCTTTTTTCCTTTGTGTACCCTCCCTCTTAGATATTATGGGACATTTCTGCCATCACAATAAGTGTTACATGTTTTGCAACTTATGTAATATGGAATATTTAATGAGGAATTCAAAGACGTGTTTGGGAAATTATGAAGATTCAAGTAGAGATTATTTACAATTAAAATAAAAATTATTATAATTTAAAACATTAAAATAATTAGCTAAAATTTATGAAATTATATCTACACACACAAGTTCACTTGACTCATGAAGCATTATGGGAATATGATGGAGAGACCACATGACTCCCTTTCTCAATTTATGTGTGGAAAGAAGCATTGCATCTAGTAAATGGTTAAAGACACCTTCCTAGAGACCGTGCTTTGTAACCTAGATCAATGAACCTTTTGAATAAGAACAAAGAGGCTTACCTTGTTATGTGCATTGGGTACCATGGTTGTTTGGGGATAAGATGATATTTTAAGGACATGACTTGTCTATTGGTCAAGTTTCCCCAAAATTATACTATTTTATCATGAATGTTGGAAGGAGATAAAGGAAAAGGCAACAATAATTTTAAGGGGACCTGTTATAGATTTCTTTTTCCCTTGGAGGCTCTTTATTAAGGATTAATAGGGAAATGTAGGTATGTGCGGAGCAAGGGCCATTCATTCTATAAACAATCATCACCATTTTCACTTGAAGTATGGTGTAGGTAAATAAACCAACAATATAGCATAATTTCATGCACTATAAGTCTTGATGAAAACAATTGAAGACAAAGGATTCAAAAGGCTACAAGTTATAGAAGATTCAAAGTTATTGTTGGATTGAGGTAATTCCATTTTCCATATCCCAAATTTGACTCTTGGGCCCATCACGAACAATGTACTATAGGTAAAAAAATCATTTTGATTTTATTTCCTTGACTCACTGCGCCAAAGAGTTCAACTCAAAAGCAAACTAACTCTCTAAGTTAGTGCTTTCATTGCAGGAAGGAACATTGATCATTCAAGAATACAAGGATGATTGTTTATACTCTAAATCTTCGCTTGCACTCTTTTGATCTTATTTGGTACCAAGGAAATGCCAATACTTGAGAAAAACGTTATATGTGGGATGTATGTTTAGGGTTTTTTCTACATTTGATGTTGATATTTTGGAGGTAGGAATGAAGGGAACTTGGGCCCATTAATCTACTTTGAAGGATGATTGTAATAAGTAGACTTTGATAGGCTACAAACAAATTCTGAACTTTGGTCATGAATGAAGAGGCTAAGTTGATGTATATTTTGATTTCAATATTGAAATATCAAATATAATTTTTTTCCTTGGAAAAAGTTGGATATTGTATTCAATAATGGAAGCTATATAAATTTTTATTATCTATTTTCAAATAATGTATATTTTTTCACATCATTACCATGAAGAAAATCCATTTATTTCTATATCATAGAACAATTAATATTCATGACCATTCATTTCTATAACACTGAACAATTAATATTAATTTTAAACATAGTCAACCATATTGAACCATATTCATTGATTGTGAGTTTGTGGGTCAGTGGTTGGTAGGTTAATGTTTTGGGGTTTGGGGTTTAGTGTTAGAGTTTGAGCAATTGGAAGTTAGTGAGTTAGGGGGTTAGTGCATTTAGATTAGTAAGTCAATGGTTAGGGGTTCAAAAGTTTACAAGTTAATCATAATGAAATATATTTGATCATCGTCAATTAACATTTTTAACATTAGTCATATATAACTATCAGTTTAGCAATCATAATTGAATATAATAATTTATAATCAATCATTTTCAACTACGATCTACGATCATTAACATAGATTATTATTGTTGTTGTTATCGCTTAAAAAAAACTTGTATTGTGATCATATACATATTGAAAAAAAAACATATCATTAACAATACTGAAAGTGACATTAACATATATTTTAGTGTAAATGTTACTCTAAACCTAAATATATATACTAATTTTGCATATTGAAAAAATCGCTATCATTAGCAATAATAAAAGTGACATTAACATAGATTTTAGTGCCAATATTACTTTGAACATAAATGTATCTATACTAATTTTGATTTTAGATGTTACTTTCATCATAAGCAATGATGTACAAATCCCCTTAAAAGTAACCCATAAATGGAAGATATCCAATTTCGATAAGTCATGCAAGAATATTCTTTGGATCATTATGTAGTTGTAAATTACCCAAAATCTAATAATGCTAAAAGGTCATAGGAATATATATAATCATATTTGGATTTTTAAGATAGTGTAGAAAAGAATTTTCAAAATGTATTTTACAAGTGATGTTTATAAGATAAGACATGAAAGCTACTCAAAGATTACACCAACCATTCATGGACTAATGTGAAGAAGATTGGTCACTAGGAGATTCCTTACAATGAAAACCTTGGGTAAGTCAAAATCTTATAGAACTAAAAGGCTTAAGCATATAAAGAGACAAGGAAGATAATCTTGGACATGTATTGACAAGGGATGTTTACAGGATAGAACATGCAACACCAACCATTCATGGAAAAGTAGATTGGTCATTATAATTCTAGTTGGCCATTGAAAGATTCCTTAAAAAATGACAATGAAAGCCTTGACTGCGTGTTCACCAACTTGCTACCTTCAAGTTGCAAAAGTTAGTGGGTAATAATTAGAAAGATAGGTATAACCACTACTTATAATCAAAATATAACCACTACTTAAATTTCCAATTCTTTTATTGAAATGATTAAGTGTTTCTTTAATATTATGATGTTGTATAAAGGTATTCAAATTTTTTTAGTTTTATGGCTATAATTTTTTATTTATTGCAAGTGTTTTTTCTTTTAATTTAACCATTTAAATTATTTTAAAATATATTGAAAATAATAATTTAAACAAAATTTTAATAATAAAATAAAATTTAAACTTAAAACAAAAACCTTTCGAATTTAAAAACAAATTTGTAATAAATATAATAAAATAAATAAAATTTAACACCCCTTGTCCCATACCAACATCCAACACTATATAATGACCAATACATCACCCATACTCTATTTCATCTTTTTTATTCTCTATGAGGAATATAAAATTGAAATATTAGGTTATTGTGTGTTCAAGCTCCACATTTTTCCTTAGGGGCATAACTTATAAATACTACAAGGAATAAGATAACATTTAAATTGTTGACATTTCATGGGTTTTTATGGTACATCATTGTCACAGACAAAGTAGATGTATTTTACAATTAAGAGATTTATATATTTATTTCTTAGATGTAAACTTATTCTTTATAAAAAATTTAAATAATATGTTTTAATATGAAAATTGTAAAATTTGATTAATTTAGTTATAATTAATATTTTATAGTTATTAATATTTAAGTGTGAATAATTATTGTGATAATAGTTAAATTATAATTTAATATAGAATTAGAAAAAATAGTAATGATAATGATGATTATCATCTATAGAGATCAAAGTTTGGTTTTTGTTTTTATGGTAAAAACAATTAACGATAAAAGCTTGTAGGGAACCTTGCTTTTATCAACTACAACACATCTATAGGGACTCATTTGGCCAAGTTGGTTCCATTCTTGTATCTTTGATTGAATCATCCTATGACACTTTCATTGGCATAACTCCACTTACATCTTGGAAGCTTCAACCCTAAAACCTCAAGGGAGGCTTCATCATAGTTAGGGAAAGGGACATACCATCCCGTCTATGGACACCGAGTATATCCATTTTGCATGTTTCATTGATTTATATTTACAACAATGGATCTAGTGTTATTGGTTAGAGTGGATATAGCTTTGTATTGGAGATCAGGGCAAGTCCTCTCTTACAGGAATTTAGAACTAAATGTGCAAGCCATACTAGGACATGGATCACTCTTACAAGACTATCGCAACTCTCCACTTTAACTCATGGATCTTCGTCAACAACAATAGTGGGATCCAAGTGATTCATATTCCTTCTTCTCTTTCCAATTTCATCACTAGGGTTTCTAGCTCACTAAAGAAATTTATGGTTAATTAACCCTAGCCAATTGACGTAATTTCCTTTCATAATTTGTTGGTAAAACCTAATCTAATGATTGTAACTACCTACAACCTTAGGTTATCACTAAAAATACCCTTAGGTCCTAATCAACCTCGTGGCTTGCCTTGTAGTGGTACTTAACCCATAAATTGAATCACAATAAAGATATATAACACTTGAACTTTAGAAATAATCAAAATACATTCACCATAAGAATAACACCAAGATATAGAGAAACCCTTAAGGTAGGGTAACACCATCAAATACTCCTTAAGAAGGGAACCACTTCACAAGGCATGCGTGTACAATAATAGTCCTCGACATGATTAATACAATGATACTTATGTGTATATATACTTTCTCATGAGTATTCCTCAGGGGCTTATGCCATATTATTATAGTATTTTCTCTTACTAACCCCAACCACCTAGTGGACCATATTCCATTATGTGTGGCCACATTATATTAGTATTCTCATTTGGTATGCATTACATATATTATTCCCATTTGGGTACCTATTACATCATTTATTCCCCTTGCATACCTCCATAGGTACCCCATATTATCCTCCCCTAGGTATATAACATTTCCACACTTTTGTCTCAACCTAGGGTTTCTTAGTTTGATCCTAAAACTAAGTGATGATTCCAATCTCCTCTCTTCCCCTCTATATGTGTGTGGGTGGGTGGGTGGGTGTCACATTGAGTGTGGTAGTAAGAATCCATTCATTTGTTACACTAGCATTACAATAACTAAAGTTGTAGAAGTTAGGAATCCTTCAGTGTATAGGGTGGATAATAGATATTGTGTAGCTTTAGCTAGGTCTTCAAATGAGAGAGATGGTGTTTCCATTGGCTATCTTGATAAGGAGCTACATAAATATTTATTTTGTAGGCATTTACTTGTTATGGAAAACTTTATATTTCTATCATTGGGCTTGAGATAGAGATTGAGAGACTTCAATATCCAAAATAATTATTTTTTTTGTAACATTTTGTGTAGTTCTCTTGTAAAGATAACCTTTTGCATTTGGAGTTCCTTCAATGTAAGCTTCCTCCTTCGTTTTGCATTATGGGTTGTGCAAACCCTCCTAACATTTGTCTTAATATTTATATGGTAATATGTATGAGAATTTGTCTTAATGACTAAGGTCACTAGTAACTACTTTAAGTAGTTTTTGTGACTCCCACATACAGAACGATGATCCCCATTAGGGTGTGGCACAAGACTACTTGACAATATTCCATGGTCCCTCTAAATACAACCATAGGGTTTAAACTTGAAAGGTGCATGCCCATGGTGGATCAATGATTAAATCAATGGGATTATGGTTGCAAATAGTTTAGGGGAAAAAAAATTTTGAGTGAAAGAGATATGGCAAAGAAGGATGTCTATAATGATCTACCTTTTTAGTGACGTTTCCAACCATGTTCTTTTATTTGTCTAGGTGTACTTTCTTTGGATTGGGTGTTGATCCATTAGGTCCCATTCTTTGGTCAATTCCACTAATTATTCCCATTCTTTGGTCAGTTCCAACTTCCACTAGTTATTCCCATCTCAAGTCCCAAAGTTAGATCCAAACCCTTTTCCTATAAGGAAAAGGACAAGCATGACCAAAATATTTTCTTCATTTGTGATATTGTTCTACAAAAAGTAAAAAATTAAAAAAAAACAAAACCTCTTATACACTATTAAGGACATAAATGTTAATTTTTTTAGCTTCGTACTTATAACATTGTCTAAATATAGGTTAAAGAGTCAATTTCGTCCTATCACCACATCAAGAAGAATGAGACCTATGGAATTCCATATTATATATATTGTCCCTGATACTTCACAAACACTTAAGGCTCATATGTATAACGTTATCTTGACACTTAAGGCTCATACGTATAACGTTATAAAGGAGAGTGAAATCTATAGTCCTATATTATATATATTCCCTTATGAACTCCTATATTAACTAGCAATTGCCCCAAGGAAGGTGCAATAATACGCCGTGGTAATTGTTAGCAGGTAAGCGAGAAAAAAAATGCAACATTAAAGTGTGCCAATGTTGAGAGAGGTGAATGGGGAACAAATATATATACTCTGTGCCAAAGAAGAATTTATGGAGATCCCAACGCTATTCAGGAGCACTCTTACAATAAAAATCATGAGCACTCTTACAAGTATTTGTTACATATAAATGAAAGCATCAACCAGTACAACCAGCCATCATTTTAAATGAAGAAGGTTCTAAGAACCAATAATGGACCCATAATCGCTGTTAGACTCATGGCTGTTACAGTAATGCAGTTTATTTTTCTATTTCTGCTCTGTTGATGGCTGACACTTTCATTGTGAACCTAATGTCCATTGAAGAATGTTTTGAGCAGATGCTTCTGGAATTCCTGAACCAGAGGCAAGCTGAGATCCCCAACTGAGGTACATGCCTGAATGTGATAGAGGAAAGCAAGATCCTCATTGTCTAGCTCCTTTGTATTGATATGAAACTGTAAACCATTGATGAAATAGAACAAATTAAACTTGATATAAAATTTTGTTTTATCATGAAAATAACAAAGAAAAATACAAATCTTCAATATTAACATGAAGCAAAGATAAAGAGAGCAAACTACAAACCCCGTGTACTAATCTGAAGAAGAGAGAAACAGGTAGTCCAGTATCTAGCATTGCCTAACTAGCATAGCCTATTAATGAGAAAAACAACATCATTGGAAAACACATAAGAATTTCACCGATTGACCAAGACAAGATTAAATTGACCAAGTTGCAGCAATTTCAAATGTGAAGCATTGCAAATTCCATTTTTGCACATTTAGATATTGACTTTGCAAAGAGTCTAGCAAACCCATATGCATTTCCATGCAAGTTAGAAAGCTATTTTTATTTATATGTTTCCTTTTAAATTCATTCTAATTTTGAGCTGCAAAGCTTAGGGTTCAAGCAGAACACCATGCATTTTCTTTTAGGTTCATTTCCAGAACCAATAGGCAGATTTATTCGTAACACATAAGCCCAGGTGCAGAGCTACTAGTTATAGCTGGAGAAGACCAACTTCCACAACACAATGCAGAGGTAATCAATGATTCAGACCACTCTAAACCATAAACACTGCGCATCATTGTCTGCTCTTTAAATTTTCCATTTTTCCAATAGGCCTAGCATTCAATCAACTTGGGAAGGTCGGTGAGATACATAATTGGAAGAATTGAAAATATCTCTTCTGAAATGGAAAATTATTACATAAACAAACTTACATCTTTTGAGTGAAAGGGTGGTCGAAGTATGAAATGTTCAATAGCCAATGCATTCATCGACTTCCCTCCAACATTAAGGACTATGTGTAACCCTCCCATCATAGTATTCATAGAAATTAAATGACTGCAAAACAGTGGCAATATGAAATTCTACAAATTATTTCATAATCTTATTTCCTGATATAGGCAACTACTACTATAGGAAAGGAGCAATAAAGTGAATTGATTGCATTCTTCATTTTTGGCTGCCATACCTCGCGCATGAGTGAAACAACCTTCTGAGGGGTGCTTGGTATTCGATGTTCAACAAAGGCCTAAAGTTTCTCAAGTGTAAAAGTTAAATTTGTATTAGTCACAAGAAGATGCATCCTAAAGTGAAGATCAGTTGTTTAGCAAGGAATAGACAAAAACTAGGAGAGCCCATTAATGAGTTTGTTGTGATAGCAAAAAAAAGAAGCTTGCTATAGATGTAAATCAGGGGTTATGTTACCATCATACATGCATCATGCAGGCATTGTAAATGTTGATCGAAAAGGCTAGCTTATGCTGATATGTGAAGCCCTTTACATCTCCAGAAGACATTTTGCTCACAAAAAATCTGAAAAGCAGAGACTTATAAATTAGGCCAAACCTAAAAATGACTAAATGAGAATGGAAACATTGTAAGGGCTTCTAATTGACCTTTCAATGATCAACACAAATAATCAAGATTGTTTACAGTAAAGGAATTAGTACAGGTGAATGATTTGGCCAAATAACATTTAAGAGATGTTTATTGGTATTCCAATAAAGTGACAAACACACCTCAATATTTTGAATAAAGAAGCACAGCTTGGGAGCCGACCCAAGCCAAATGAGACTGCAGAGATATCATGGAAATGTTTGTATGGACCAATATCTCTCAGAATTGATTCAGAACAAACAGCATAAGGATCTTTGAAATGTATTTCTTCTAAATATTCCATAGGTATTTTACAATTTAAAGTGCTTCTCGACCCATAGCTTTTTGGGCTTACACTTAAAAACATTGACCGTGAAGCTATTGATGATGTCTCCTTATTGGTTTCCAACGATGGCCTTGCTAGCTTCAAAAAAAAACTCATCAAGCACTTTCATGGGGTCGTAAGATTCTTGGAAGGTTTCGAGCTATGTTTCCATTTTAACAAGTATGCTCATCCCCCTTTAAATGGAAGTGCCAAGAAAGTTTACATATATTCAAAGATTTCAAAGAAAAGGGAATCAACAACAATAAAC
>LPNX010215906.1:0-101832 GCA_001517045.1 Pseudotsuga menziesii | reverse complement strand
TACAAGCCATTAGCAGAAGGTGTAGGACAGCAACTGACTTGATTGAGCCACCAGGACAATTGATGAAGAGTCGAATGTCCTTGTTGGGGTTTTGAGCATCCAATAGAAGCAACTGACTAATGATGGCATCCGCTACAAAGTCATCCATGTTGCTTCCCAGAAAGACTATCCTCTGCCTCAAAAGGAGACCCATTACATCTCCCTCTGCAGATCGTTGTGCCAATGCCGGAGTCTGCTGTGCAATTACACCCCCACCCGTAGCAGCAGCCCATGCATCTATGTAAGCCCGGGATTTGAACCCACAACCAGATGAAGACACTAACCTGGGAAATGGCATGTGGGTATCATCCAAACCTCTGGTAATCGACGCATTTGAGTAGGAAATTGGTGTTCTCGCTGGAAAAAGTAAGTGTCCACATGGGGGTTTGTGGGGCTGGTGAGGGATTTGAGCATTGCAAGGTAGGAGGGGCGAGGAGGAAAGAGATGTAGATAATGTAACAGATACCATGCTTGTTGCTCCTATGATCTCTCGAGTTTTGTCTGATAACCCTCTCAAATGACTGAGCACAGGATTATGCAATGTAGAGGTTTGACCACACAACTTCTCTGACGGGCTCACATTCCAACTCCTCAATGCACTTTTCAGCCTCTTCAGTTATCTCTGATTCATTTGATCGACATGATACTTCGGCCACAGCTTGTAATATTTCCTTCTTCGTAGGGCTAGAACCTGATAATTCCTCTGTTGCTTCGTTCAATGCAGATATGCTTGGTTTGCTCTCGGCTTGATCGATAATTGGACGGTGAGTCACGGGATCGATACCCATACGCTTCAGCTTCTTCTTGATATGGGTATTCCAGTAATTCTTGATTTCATTATCTGTCCGTCCAGGCAAGTGTGCCGCAATCTTAGACCACCTGCAAAACCCCATGGCGGATATTTGAACGATTTCAGAGCCGCCGATATCAAAAAAACTTGCGCGCTGGCCCGGGAAAATCGTTAGCTCAACACCCTGAGCTGAGCAGATGTTGCAGGTTGAATCCAGCATTACGAATCCTGGACAAACAAACCAACAGACCCGCAGTTTAAGAACAGACAGTATTTTATGCCTCAAGAGTCAAAACTGAATCCGAGTTTTACGTGACAACACCCTATAGACTCATGCTCTACTCTGATTACAAGCAATACAGCAAGCAAAGAGATGTAATAGAAAAAGATAACAAATATACTGAAAACAATCAAACGATACAGCAAGCAACAAGATGTAATAGAAAAAGATAACAAATATACTGAAAACAATCCACAGATTAACCAAAATTACACGAATAGAGATCTGCGTAGAATATGTGCTGAATATGAAAAACATTCAGACGAGCTGCAGGGCACTCTAATAACTTGTACCCATAGAAGACAAACAATGAAAGGAGGCTGCCCCATAAGACCCTTTGAACCACACACAGTTATGCAGCAGAGCATATTAAAACCTTACGCGGCTCTGCTAGAGCTCTCAAGAATAAACCCTAAGGAAATGGACAACAATGCATACCTTTCTATCAAGGAAATGGAGAAGCTCAAGGGGTTTTCCGTCAAATTTGAAATAGACAGGGCCAACCACAGCTTCCACGGTCTGCTCCACTGTATCGACGCCGGGCTTCAGAGGTCCCGCGTTTTCCTTAATGCTGGTAATGTTCGAATGTTTTGCACATTTTTAATGGCTTCGCTCCGGCGGTGTAAAGAGGACCACGAAAACAATTCTGGAAATTGGCCAGGCAGGGAAAACTTCACGAGCAAGCATTGTCCGAGGCGGTGGAAAACTGCAGGAAACAGCGGGTAAACCAAAAACCCAACAAGCAAACGAGAAACACGCGTCAAAATCCGATTGGTTCCATAGACGAAAGTGAACAGTGGTTTTCCGAACTTCTTCGGAGAGAAACGCCTAACGGCGTAAATATATTCCTCTTTCCTTTAATACTTTAAAAACACTTACAATGATTTGATTTCCATTCACGTGAAACATTATTCTTATTATAAATTCTTAAATGGTAAATCTACTCTCAAGAAAGTAAAGGTGTGCATTTTTTCTTAATAAAATATTACATGATGTATGCGTTCATCAACAATTAAGTTTTGTGTTATAATTCACTTCACTTCCTTTGGAGTATAACATTCTCCACATGGGAGTTCTATTCGTTTGATAGGAATAGAGGTTTATGAGTTTGTAAATTATATGAAATTAATAATTTAGATATTTCATTTTGTTTTAGAGGATAATTTTTTAAATTTATGAAATTAATTTAGCATTAATATGTTATTTTTAAAAATTGTTGTCCAATTTACAATTTAAATGATTGTAACGATAATGTATATCTCATCATTAAATTATAATTTAGTGTATAATTTAAAATATATATATATTAAAGATGATAGTGATGGAAAATGAAAACTAGTAGACTTAAAGTTTTTTTAATCAGCTTGAATATTGATCAAAATCCTCTTCCGCAATCTTCATTTCGCAATTTTGCCCTTCCGCAACTCCACCTCTCCGCAATATTGAGTTTCCTTAACTCAATCCTTTTTCACAACCTTGAGTTTCCACAATTCAATCCTTCTGCAAATGAGTCTTCCGCAACCGTCTTTCCGCAAGACTCTTTCCACAAGCTTCATTACGCAAGTCTTTTTTTCACAATTTGTGGATTGCAAATTTTGGGTTCACTAACTTTCACAACTGAACTTTCGCAACTTTGCAGCCACAACGGTCCTTTCTGCATGCGGATTGTAGAATGCAAGTCCTTCTTCCAACTTTTCCAAATTTGGCTTCCACAATTCGATTCTTCTGAATCGTCGATTCTTTGCGGCCTCGAAACTGACCGTCGATTTGTTGTGGGTTGCAGATCTCGCCTTGACACTTGCATATCTTCACTTCTCCTTTGTAGAAATTAACCACAACCGTCAATCTGCTGAATTTCACAGATTCTTGGATTATATTGTGAAAATCGAATTAATCCATGGAATGATTAATTCGTGATGTAGAAATGAGTCTACGTTGTTGGGGATTTTTCAATTTTTTGTCAAACCATCAAATCGCACACGCACATGGACACAAACAGATTAAAATCGTATTTTTTGGTTATTGAAGGAAGCCATCAAATATATGAAAGCACACACAGAGATTTTAAAACTATGCTTTTCATTCAATGAACCAACACACTTACATACTCTTGATTATCCTTCCCTTATGCATGCTTATACATTAGATCAACTACATTGAAATAGAGCTTCATCAACCTATCAGATCCAAATAGCAAGATATGAACCCCTAAGAAAGGAAATCTACAACTAAGCTATCTCCATGCAACCTCTTACAATATTCGATGACAACAATGGCAAATTACCAGTTATTACAATCAAAATAAATCCTAAAAGCTAACCCTATCCTTCTAGAATTTGATTACATGGAAATGCAAAAACAACACTGACTGCTTATTCAACAAACAGAGGACTTTGTATCGATGCTCCTGCATCATAATCCGGGGGAATAAAAGAATTCTTCAATAAGTATCGAGGGTGTACATGATACTTGGAAATCTCTAATTTTGTCATCCATGCTGCATATTCAGAAGTTTGATCCTTCCACTTAACTAAATACTGAAAACAATCCATGTCCATGGTACTCCTTGAAATCCTTTTGTCAAGGATTGCTTCAATTTGGGGTTGCTCCTTCTATGGTAACTGTACTTGCCAATCTATAGAAGAACCATATCCACCTGAAATCGTTTCTTCTGCATGAACACCTGAATATTTAAAAGGATATATATATGAAACATTAAAAATAGGAGAAATCTGAAAGATTAGAAGGAAGTTCTATTTCATAGGAATTTGCAGAAAACTTCCTTAGAATCTTACAAGGTCCAATCTTTTTAAGCTTCAATTTATTGTAGGTTCCCCTATGAAACTTCTATTTCCTAATATAGGCCATTATTAAATCTCCAACCTGAAAATTAACTTCCTTTCTTTTCATATCTGCTCTCTATTTGTATTTTCCTGTTGTTGGAGTCATCATCTAACCCACACACCTATTTGGTCAATTTTGGCCTAATTGCCCACTATCCTAAGTTAATTGACTCAAATTACTGACATCAACATCATCACACCAGCACACTCCTGACATCAGCATCAACACACCCACGCCCTCCTTCCATCAGGGAGGCCAACTAAGCCTTCTCCTTCAATCAGGTAGGCTAACTAGTCTTCCTCTTTCAATGAGGGAGCAAATCTGGGGTGATCTTCTTGTCATAAGTGCACCAATTAGTTAACTGAATGTTGTTTCACCAAAAAATCAGTTAAGCTAAGTTGGAAAGGCGCCTTCCTCATTTCATTGTCTATTTTGGGATGATTTTAGTTAACTGGAGTGATTTAAGGCACCTCCAACAACTTTTGGTGACTAGTTTCAGTTCAGTTCACTTCATCAGAGCTGAATTGAGTTAGAGATGTGCCCCCACCTACTGATTGACATGCAGTTGAGTTCTATTTAGTTAGAATCAATCATTATTGCACTCCGATACAGTTAGGACTTAGTTAGAGTCAATCATGTCTTGATTAGTGGTTAACTGGGGTGTTTAGTGTGGCTAACACATAGTTAAGATACTCTCATCTATCCAATTTGAATGAACTTCTTGGAATTCACATTTTCTTGCATTCATGCAAGTTGTATGACATTGTATCATCTCACATTATTTGATTATTGATAATATACAGCTGCAACCTCCTATTGTAGCACTGTTATTGTCATTTCATGTGTAAAATTGTCTTAAATCTTCTGTAAGATCTGCTTTATTCTTAATATTGTTGTGACTAAATTTCACATGGTATCAGAGCCACGGTGGGACGAAGCTCTTCTTCAAAAATAATATTTTTGACGGATCTAGCATGCAATTTGAGCAAAAAAGCTCAAAAATTCCATCATTGCACCAGAAGTTGAAGGTTTACCACATAAGTCCTAAGCAAAGGAATTGTTGATCAAGCTTGCTTGATTGACTAAGTTGGGTGTGATGAAACCCTGAAAAGTGCAGGCTATTTGACCTTACGGTGCCCTTTTTGTGTTTTTGCAAGTTTTTTGAAAGACTTCTACTGCATTCGCTTCATAAAAAAGAAAGGCTTCTACTATGGATGTTTTTACTCCTTTCAATTACCACCAATGGAAGGGAGACATGGAGATTCAACTGCGTGCCAAGGGACTCTACAGAGTCACAATGGAACCGAAATAGAGCCAAACCATGTTGTGGATAAAGCTAGATGTTACGGAGAAAACTTCCTATGGCTTGGGGTGTACCACAACAGACAGAGAAACCACAGAAATCAATCCCTTCCCCATATGCAATAGAAATACAACATCTAACACTAAAGGATCTCTAAACATACCTTATTCTAGATGGTTGAAGTAGATCCCCTTTGAGATTATTCCAATCTCGCTTGCTTTAGAAATTTACTCTCAACAATAGTAAACAAGGCAAGCATGCTATATAATATAGTGTTAGGCCTACTCTAGCATATATAATCAATAATGCATAAGCAATTAAACGCATCCATAGATTCAATATTCATTTAAATGCACATAATTGGACAGGAAAATATATTTCTATTAATAAAATTAGAGATTACATAAGTGACAACCTTTGTCGGCACTTCTACGAACCGAAGAAACTGAGTCCTCCACCTGGGCCTCCACCACCTCAATCCTCCATCTCTCGATAGCAAGCTCACAAGCAAAGGAAATATTGGGAAGAACACCTAGTGCTCCAAGGGACAAAGGGATGCAGAATCAAGTATAAGCAAGCTACAACAACAATGGACTATAGTTTTCTTCCTCTTCAATTCCTCCTCTTCAATGTATCCAAGGGGTTCCTTATATAGTGCTTCAATGGGGTAATGGAAGGTCAAATCCGAGAGATCTAGAGGCATATGGAAGGCCAAGAGACAAGTGACTCATATCCACATCAAGGAAAAATCCAAAAATATTTGGACTTATGCACACATCCCGATGTATGCGGGTAATCTGTGCATATATGCGAGAAAGGGATTAAAAGTCGCGTACAACAAATAATAGGTGTTTTTAGGGATGATCTTGGAAACATCAAAGGTACAAAAATGGTCCATGGGGTCCAAAGAGTCTGCAAAGGAATAGGGAAGGCCATAAAATTGTTATCAACCATGTGTGGTAAAATCAACTGTAACAGATGCCCCCTAATGTGTGAGGTCAGAGGGTTAACATGATGTCCAAAATACATTATAAATCCATACCAGAAGTGGAGTGATGAAGAACCATGTGGAAGAACCAACCATCCATCAGTAAAGTACAATAATCAATCTCTGCACATGACTGCAAATAAATATAGCAATCCTGAATACATAAGAGTACAATGGCCATGAATAGGCATGACATACAAAATGTGACATGTGTGGTCATCGCCACGTACAATATAGAATATATTAGAATCTCCATGATGAAGATATACAAAGGACCAAGATCTCCATAAAAGCTGAAGATATACAATGGATCAAGATCTCCATAATGGCTGAAGATATCTGACATACACTGGAATCAAGTCACGAGAGCTAAAATCTCATGAACACTGGCGCGATCAAAGAGGTAGCATATGTGGAATGCCACCAATCTAGAAAATCTTCTACACAAACCGCTATGAATACATGTCCTACTATGTGAATAGAGGTGTCGAGGTCAAACATACTAAGTCCATCATCTCATTACCGATCATTGATGTATACCGTTAATAGATGCAAGATCACCCACTGATAATGAAAATGGGAATCAAGGTACTAGAGTATAATCTAACAAGTGTGAATATATGTGTTGAGGTCAAACACTTGAAAGAATCCATCGATCAGAGGACATTGATGTATTCCCAAAACTGTCGATGGCGAGAGAACCTATGACTGATGACTATAAGTCTCAAGGCACTCAAATGAATCTAGACTCCTATCCCAGAATAAATGATATGAAGTCAATGGTATGGAATCGGCTAGAAGGAGGGCATTAAGGCATCCCCTATCAACCAACACGAGGTACTCAACAATGTTGTATAATGTGGAAGGACTCGAACAAGATGTGCATGAACCAGTAATAGTATCGGGAATGGCCGACATGCAAAGTCAAAAAAATTGAGGAATGGCCGACTTAGGTTTCAACTTCCTTCGAACAAGAGCATAAAGGCGAATGGTGACTGATTGGAGGCAACATAGACTCAATATACAAAATTGGACATCTTTGCGACATAGGAGGCATCAACAGAGGCTCCATAGCGACTGGAAGCTTCACCAGTCAGTGGAGGTAAACTCAAAGAAATGAGTATAGCTCCTAAAGTCAAACTATTAACCCAACCAACAGATGTGATATACAGTGCTCTATTCAAAGGCGACACGACTCGAGTGCTGCCAAAGATAACATCTTTTCCTATTCGGCTTTTTGGTTTTTTGATTTTTTTGGACTTTTTCAGATATTTTGAAAAGCTTGAAAAAGAATAAAAGTGCTTTATAGTTACAAGTCTAGGAGGAGACAAGTGTCAAGGAGAAAACAAACTAGTTCCAAGCAGTAGAACATACCTATGCTCAATGCAAGGAAACATGTGTAGGATAATGACACTCGGGGGAAAGTCCCCTCCCGGTAAAAAAATGGGGAATCAAGCTGTGAAAGATATATAAAATGGCTCTTCTTGGCTAGATATGAGACAAGCTTGGGCTATATGGCTGATAATCAAAGTCATGGAAGCTGACACAAGGCTCAATAAGGCAAGCAAAACTCATGATGATGCATTTACAACTTGACATATACAAGGGAGTCCTGGGGAAATGGCTAGCATAAAGGTCAAGAGGAGTATGAAGCTCTTGCTCAAAGTCATGAAGGTACTGTACAAATGACTCCCACACCCTAAAGGAGAAATGTTGGCATGGGCACCAAATGCAAAACAAGATCTAACTAGGATACCCATGTATGGTAAAGCTCTACCATTCACAACATGTCACTTCTAAAAGCAGCAAGAAGGTTTCGTGACAAGATGGAATGGGTTCGTACCTAAGGTTAAAATGAAACAACCATAAAGGTTATGCAAAATGAAAACAGATGCGAAACCTAACCTATATGCCAGTTTAGACATAATACCTGCAATAAGCACGAACGGGTCAAAGCCACGGTCAAAACCGCACTCAAAATGGATTCCTACAACATCAAATTAGTTCAAATGACCAAAAAAGGTCAGAAACGGTAAAAAACTATAGAAAGTGGGTAAAATTTTCAATTTTTTTCTATAAATAGTGAAAATTTTAAAAAATTTCATACCATTTGAATTGTTTACCCAACATAGTGCATTTTAACTCAAAACTTCAGAAGCGAATTCTGGGAGCATCGTACAACGAAATCCCTCCCCGTTTGATCCAGGTAGATTCTCATGCTCCCTTTCATTTTGATGCAAATTTTTTCAAATTTCATGGGCTATTTAATTTTTTGAGCCATCCAAACTTATGCTTTTCAGCCCACGTGGAAATCAGGCCTTTTCCGCGTATAGGTCTTACCATACATGGAAGATGCACCGAAAGCCACGTACATACGTGGTTGTTTTGAAAAAAATCGCATACAGGACCGCCAACAAGGTTTTAAAGGGTAAAACTTGATAAAAAAAACTTGGTTTTTGTGCAGGATGGTGATAGAGTGGAGAGAAAGAGAGCATGGTGATGTTGATGAAGCTATGCAAGGTGATATCATGGCCCAACAAGCATTACGGGCATGTGGCTTGTATAAGTTTTGGTGTCTTGGAAGCCTGAGGGACAAACCAAGACTACTATAGCTACTGGTGGACTATTGGGATCCAGAGTCTGAAACATTTCAGATAAATGGGATGTTGCTCAGCATTGAGGTTGAGGACATATACTTCATCACAGGTTTGTCCTGATGAGGGGATATGGTGAACCTCTGCTCTTGTGGGCCAGGAGCCAGGCTAACCATAGATGACTACATTGATGTGTACTACTTTCCAGAGACAGAAAATGTTGGGAGTCAAATCCTAACAAACTCTATTCAGATTTTGGGGCTGAAGGCCATACTTTTGGCACTAGATAGGATTGTAGGGTTGGCTTCACTCCACTAGGCCTCATGACCAATGATGTTCTATCCGGTAGAGTGCATGCGACCTATAGTGTATGACTAGAGTACTACGCTACTGAGCAACATGAAACAAAAGCTTAGGGACTGCAAGATGGGTAGAGTGCGGAACTTTGGGTTCAGAAGTATACTGAGCACGTTTTTCTTTGAGTAGGTGCCAGGGCTAAGCCCTAGGGTAGAAATTGCTCCACATGGAGTCCGGGATCCAGCCCAGCGATGCTAGGTGAATTTCATGCGTAGACTGGGCAGAGGTAGGGTGGCTAACCCCTACCCAATAGATTTATTTCCATGGTGGCAGAGACATATTGTCACCATAGATGACTACCCCTATGCAGGGATAGACTTCCATGGAGACCCAGATATGCCCCTACCACCAGGAGCATCTTATGGTGACATAGGTAAAGAATCCCAAACCCACTTTTTAAGTTTTGAATTATTTATTTTTTTTGTGTTTTTTGATATATTGACTCAAAAGACATGTTTTTGGTATGACGACACATAGTGACAATCTATCATGTATATGTAGATGTAGGACCACGATGGCTAGATGGATTCCCTTGTCATCGATGGAGGGGAAGAGGAGATGATATTATGGGTGTGGATGTAGAGCAGACACTCCAAAGCATCCACATGAACTTTGTTCATTTGACACATAGGGTACCCATGGTGCAAGTTAAGGACTTACCTGAGGCCATGCAGCACCAGGTGGTTGGTGTACCACGAACATGGGTTCGACTATTTCGACGGCTAGCTAGAGCCGTAGTGCTCTATCATGATCGAAACCCCCCCCCCCCCACCTTAGGCTTAGAGACCTGAGTGCATTCATTTTTGTATGACTGTGTAGTATATTTTGGTGGCTCAGAAGCCCCAATTTTGTATATGACACTTATGTATTATAACATCACTTTTTGGATGTTAATGAAAAAATTTTTATGATGATTGATTTTATTTATATTTACATGTGTGTAAAATATGTGTTTGTGATATGCTCATGGTCTATGAAAAAAATTCCAATCTAACACATAGTTAGCATATGAGTCGGCAACTTGATTAAAAATTCTTGGAACATGGATGTATGTTATATTCTCAAATTGTCGCTCTAGCAATCTAACACATAAGAATCTTCGTAATAATGTCGGATCCCTAATACGCTACAAGACATTAAGCGATGAAACCACTAATTATGAATCAAGGCGTACCCCAAGAGAATGAACACCATGTGAAATGGCATCATGTAATAACTCAATGACGAAACTATATTCAACAACATTGTTTGAAGAGGGCCATAAACATATGCCTCCTTAAGACAATTCTTGGCCCGTAGGTGTATAGATCACCCAAGCAGCTGAAGTTGAGTTTTGAGGGTGGCGGCTAACACCATCAGCGAATCCTATGTAAATAGAAGACTCCATCGACATATTCCATAAGAAACTAAATCTAATCAACAAACTCGATCACCACAAGAAAACCTAACTATGCAATGCAAAACTGTACAATAATATACAAATCAGCCCTGGTTGAAGATCATGCATAGTATTTTTGGAGATAGAGCCCATTCCTAGGCTCCACCAAGGCTGTCCATTCATAATCAACCAGCTCGTAGGAACCTTTCTCTAAGACTCGTTTAACCACGTAAGTACCATGCCACATGGGATTAAATTTACCTGCCCCCAAGGGTTCTTTCGCTTGATCCCACAAAAGGACCAATTCACCTTCACTAAACTTCCTTGGATGGATAGACTTATCATATTCGACCTTGACATGACACTTGTTAACCTCTAGAGCCACTAAGGCATCTCGGCACTGCTCATCAAGCTGCTCTAAGTGGACCAAACGCTCTTCCAATGCCGAAGTCTCAGGTAAAAGCTCCACAACTAGCTTCAGAGAAGGGATTTCCCATTCAACTGGTAAGACAGACTCCACCCCATGCACAAGATGATAGGGAGAAAAACCGGTGGCAATATTAATCACGGTTCTATAGGCCCACAAAGCAGGATATAACATGATATGCCAATTAGTCTTGCTTTGTGCGATGGTTCGTTGGAGAATAGAATTAAGTGACTTGTTCACTGCTTCAACCTGTCCATTCTCTTGAGGGTAATAAGAAGAGGAGTGCTCTTGCTTATATCCTAACTTGGAAGCCAACTCTTCCATCATTTTATTTTGAAAGTGCCTGCCTTGGTCAGTGACAAGCTCTTTCAGAATGCCGAACTGGGTGATAATATGGTTGAAAATGAAATGCACGGCTGTCTCACCATCGAATTTAACTATGGGCATAACCTCTGCCCATTTCATGAAGTAATCAATAGCCACAATAATATGATGATGCCCCCTAGCTGAAGCTGGGTTGAAATCCATAAAATCAAGCCCCCACTTGGTGAAGGGACTAACAGTGACAATAGTATGTAATGGGGCTAGATGGGAGCGCATATTACGTGCAAACACCTAGCAAGGGTGGCACTTCTTGATTGCATTAATGCAATCTTTGAATATGGATGGCCGAAAATATCCCGCTCTCAATATTGTTTGGGTTGTAGAAAGTCCAGGTAAATGACCACCACACGCCCCTCCGTGGCAATCATTCAGCACAACCTTAGCCTCATCATGGGTTAAACAATGACGCAAAATGGAATCTACCCCACGATGATACAAAGTGTTGTCCACTATAAGGTAGTTCTTAGCTACATGACGTAATCGTCGCCCCTCATCCCATGAGAGGTGAGTAGGGACCTTCAATGTTTGCAAATATACGATGATATCCCCGTACCAAGGGTCCATAGTTGAGATGAGGAAAATATGCTCATCGACAAAAGAATCCTCATAAACCTCCTCCTCCTCCAAACTTGGTAAATCGGATATAAGCTCTGCAAAGATTAATGATTTCTTCGATTTCACCGAAACGAATTCGAGATCAAACTCTTGCAAAATGACAATCCATTTATTGTATTTTCCCCCAATCATCCTTCTAGTGAGGACGAACTAAAATGGATTGATATGAGCTATGACCAAGGTTTGGCGAAGGATAATGTAATGTCTCAAACATTGAACTGCATGAACAATAGACAAGGCTAGCTTCTCCACATGGGAGTAGCAAAGTTCGGCATCTATAAGGTTTTAGCTCAAATAATATATGACATTCTCATGGAGCTCCTCATCCTCCTGAACCAAAACCATACCAACCATTTCCATAGACGCAGCCACATAAATCAATAAATCACAGCTATAGTCTAGTGGAATATGCATGGGGGTCGTTGCTAAGGCTCGCTTAAGAGCATAGAAAGACTCCTGGGCTTGCTCATCCTAGTAAAAAGGGGTGTCCTTATTCAAAAGACGCATAAAGCCTTTAGTCAAGTTGGAAAAATTAACCACGAATCTCCACAAGAAGTTCACCATGACTTGTAAACATTGAAGGTGTCTAATATTACGCGGGGGAGACAATTGAAGTATTGCCTCAACCTTTAAGGGATTGACTCTTATACCCTCCTTAGATACGATGAATCCTAGTAAATGACCAACAGTCATGCAAAAGATGAACTTATGAGGATTTAAACGAACTTGATGATGACGACATATTTCGAACACTAATCTCAAATGATATGGATGCCGCACTCTAAAATGAGAGTGAGCAGTGAGATCATCCAAATATACTTCAATAATCGTTTTAATATCATGAAATATTAAGGTCATGGCCCACTAAAATGTGGCTCCGACGTTTTTAAGGCCGAAGGACATCTTTCGATATGTAAAAGTACCCCAAGGACAAATAAATGTAGTCTTATGTTGATCCTCGGGCTTAATCTGAATCTGATTATATCTTGAAAAACCGTCCATAAAGGAAAATACTTCACTTCTTTCACACTCATCCAAAATCTGATCAATAAATGGCATGGGGAAATTATCCTTAGGACAGGTGCGATTTAAGTCATGGAAATCAATGCATATATGGATTGCTCCCTGCTTCTTATCCACCAGAATGGGATTTGAAACCCACTCTATCAAGGCAATGGGATAGATGAAACCAAATTTCAGTAGTTTCTCTATCTCAGCTTTAATGGTGGGTGCTTTTCTAGGATTCACTGCATGCAAACATTGGTTTTGCATTCGGATACGTTTTGATCTCATGTTAGACAATATGAGGGTCTATACCCAACATTTCTTCATATGACCAAGTGAAAATGTCACGAAACTCTTTAAACAACTTGGTATACTCCTTGATCTCATCGGGGGAACAACCTGCCCCAATGTAGACATTCTCAATCTTGCCATGATCACGAGAAATATTGATAGGAATTGTTGGTGATGAATTAGTGATGTTTCCATCAACCATCTGACTAGGAGAGCTTAATGGAACCACGGGGCTACCAATATTCTCGCTAAGAATCTCCCTAAAGTCATCACACTCCATACGATCAAGCTTAAGAATAAAATATGATCGATGATGCAACTCTTCCCAAGGTTTCTCAACCCCAGACATGGCCTCAAGAATAGCTTCATCCGATGTAAAAACATCATCGAGGAAATCATGTGAGTGAGATGACTCTACTTCCCATGCAGGCAGCACATACGGGTCCTCCTCCATCCGCGAAGAGGAAGGACTAAGCTTTGCAACCTGATCAAGTTTCACTTGATATGCCACCATTGTTGCAGACAACGACACGTCTATCTCAACGAGCACACTCGAAGTACTCGGTGAAGGAAAAATACAAGGATCTTCCATATGGGTAGTGCGAAAAGACACCAAATTTGGTGAGGATGAAGCCCCACCAAAACTAGACCCAATCATAAGAACGGGCGTAGGAAAAATAAAGGTTCCCATAAGAGAAGGATGCATACCTATGCCCACACTCGTAGTTGCCGGCTAAGAATGAATGATAATCGAGATAGAAGCTCTCGATGATGCATTGACACTCAGATTATGGAATGAATTTTGATCAATCGTAACAATCTTCTCATTAAACAAAAAGCATATCACTTGAAAGAGGGAAGAAGCTACGGCTTTCATACTATACATCCAATTCTTGCCCAATAAAAGATTGTATTCAAGGGGCGTATCAACCACTTCAACCTCAATCGCGATGTCTTCCCTCCCAATTGGACCTCTAGAGAAGGAATAATCCCGTGCAGCTGAAATGATCTACCACCGAAAGCTGTCAACATAGTGGCGGATTGAGACAACGTGGGAGAACCCAAACCATTCCAACATGACAAAGACATCATGGAAGCGACAAGGCCTTCATCAATGACAGTACACATGACGGTATTGTTAAGACACTCTACATGAATCAAAATAGACACGTAGTAAGGAAAGCGAGGCTATACTCCCATGGTTTCAAATTTGATCATGGTATAAGAGCTATCGTCACTAACCCCAAGAGCATACAACAAGGATTTCCTCTACGGAGGAAAAGTCTGAAGCACTTCTAACATGTACATTGCACAAGGAGTCTGGCCCAAATCCTCAATAACTGAATAGTTTTGGGTGGCTCGGGCATTAGGATTGTGCCCCGAACACTTTAAGACTCCCTTAGGAATGCAAGGTGGAGCTTTAGGTTTATGCATAGGATTTTTGATTCGCAAAGGGATCTTGGGTGGGGAAGGTTCTTTCCCAAGTTCTGGTTGTGACGAACCATAATCTTTCACATGAGTCACAACTTTAGTAGCACACACCATGTTTATGCAACCGTGACCACTATTGGGGTCCGACGGATTTTGATTTCCACTCGATGCACAACCAAGATCAATGGTCCTCGAGTTCATATTTTGATTATTGGGTAAAGTATTAGTTAACATAGCTAGGCCCTGTGCTATGAAACTTGAGGCATCTTCCATATGAGGGCACAAGTGAGTGAGATGGTCGTCCTTACATAACTTGCAAGGAAACTTAACCTTACGTTTAGACTGCTTGTACCCCCAGCATTAGTGTTCTTGTCATTATAATTAGCATTTTCGTTCTTGTTCCCACTCTTATGATTATTTTTTCCTTTTTTCTTATTCCTTCCAGGCTGCTAGTTGCCTTTCAGGTTCGATGACTGCATGGAAAGTACACTCGCTGATTGGGTAGGTTGAGATGAAGCTGTAGCTTGTTCTGACGCAAACTGGTTTATTGACAATTGGTTCACTTGTTTCACAACTGAGTCCACTGGTTTGGTACTATTAGAGCCAACAATACCATCGGCATGTGGCCCAGGCTTGATCTTGGGGTTGAAATTAGATCTAGGAGCATTAGGTATAATCTCATACAAAATTTTGGATTGAGCATAGATCAAATCAAACTCTTGTGCCCTAAAAATAGCTTGTTCCTAGTTTTGAACTCCGGATGTAGAAACATCCTTCGCGATGTAAGGTAACAATGATTTGAGGAACCATTCAAGAAGAAACTCTGGTGGTATAAAGGCTTTGATTAACTGTTTCTGTCTACGCCACTCTTGAATATGATTTGAAATGTGTGTGGCTTTGTCTTGCCGGAAGGTCGACAAGAGTTTGGTACCGACATCGTAACGTACGGGTAGCTGGAAATGATTAAGGAAAGTCATATCAAGATCATCAAATGTAGCATAAGCCCCCCCCCCTCCCAGTAACTCTATGTACCATTTTTCTGTAGGTCCTATGAGGGTGTGTTGAAATAGCCTCAAATGAATGGAATCATCATGTAAGGAATTGGAAGAGCACCAAAGGTGGAAAGTGGTGACATGCTCACCAGGATATTCACCAGCCTTACCTTCAAACTTAGGAATGTCCAAAGGAAGCTTGGTAGGGACTGTCGGCCATGCCGGGTCATGAGACACATGATCATTCATCAATCTCGACAAGTCAGTTAAGTCCAATGTTGCAAGGAAAGGGATTCTAGGTTGAGCCGGTCGATTCCATGCTCCCTGGTACTTTTGATTCATGTAATGTTGATTGCTATAAATACCATGGCCTTGGCCATAATAAACTCCTCCAATTTGACCCATGTAGGGTTGCATGGAAGGATTGTGATGTGGGGTACCTTGATTATGAGGCACTACAAAGCCATAATTAGAAGAATAAGTGTGTTGTTGATACTTGTACCCATAGGGTTGGTAGTTTTGTCCATACTACGGTCCATAAGAATGTCCATGAGAAGCTCCATAAGGTGTTCCGCGGGATGTACCATGAGAAGGTCCATAGGTTGGTATATGGGGAGATCCACGAGGTGGAACACAAGGCGATCCAAAAATAGGTACATGAACTGTTGACACAACAGGAGGTACTCAACTCTAAGATACAACCATGTTAGTAGTCGCAGAACGAACATGGCTAGTAGAAACATTCCGGCTTGAATGCCCACATGAATTAGGGGGAGGATGAGTCATTAAAAAAACATTCGAAGGAATAGGGTTCGAAGATGAAGGGACATAAGGAATGTAAGTGGTGTTCCCAATGTTCACCCATCTCAGTCCTTGTATCTGAATAGGATTACTAACACTAGGCCTAGGAGGATCATGTGAAGGCACCTGCACCACCAGGATGGAAGGTGCAATGTCATGACTAGTGCTCCCAAACCTCTTTGCATGGAGAAGAGTAGGAGTGATCTCAGGCATAGTGCTAGGGTCAATTTATGATTCAACATGATATGTTGGATTGGGCTCAGGAATATCAGGTATGTCATATCTAACAATACTAGTGCTTGTGGGTTCATAGTGAGTCCCATCACCCGGAAACCAATACCAGTGACCTGTGAATGAGGGACCATAACTAGATCGTGAAGGATAATCATGTAAAGGATCATATGTGCTAGTAGGATCTTCCTCCCCAACCTCGTGAGGTGGAGAAGACATCTCTGGAATCTCATCCTCATGATCTCCCATGGTGTGTGAATCAAAGTGAGAAGTAGTTTGCCCGGACTATCTAGTTCTTTCTCCCAAAGGAGGAGGATACATGGAAGGAGAAAGTCTTGCTAAACAATGACAATGGTGGGGTGCCATGCCTAAATCCACAATGACTCAAAAAATAAAAAGACTCGATCTAATTACGCGAACCCTACGAAAACTAGTGTGCACAGAGCATACACCTAAAAATGTAAAGCCAAATCACAAGCAAACTAAGGGTAGGATATGTGATATCCTGAATGAAGTAGGTATGTCTCGCCTATGAGAGGCTTGAGACTCCCATACACAATAAGAAGAGGTTTGTAACCAATTATAGTGTCCCTCAGCTGCAACGCATATGGATACTATGCTGTTCGACCCCTACCTGGTTAGGACACCTGCAGAATAACCTCTCCAAATACCCTCTCGATAACCTAGGTAAGGAAACTAAGGTCACCTCGATATAATCAATGCTCAGGCAGACATTCATAGGTGGGATTGACCATATGGGCAGGGTAACAAATCCTGAATCCTGAAAGCACAACTAGTACCCCAGGGGTGCACTAGCCAATACCTCAAAGGCCCCCAGATACGAATACAATCCTGGAAATATATCCGGTGCTAATCAATCACAATTAGGGGTCATCCCAATCATAATTTCTCACACTGACTTGTGCTTAACTCCCTTGTAAGAGGAGGATCTTGAGAAACACTAATTATATAAAGGATTTCACACTCTCACCTAGACAGACACCTAATTGTTTTGTTTAGTGGTCTTGGATTATTAACTCACAATGAACTATTCCAAGACCCTAAAACCTAGTCTTGTTGGCACACCCTAGAAATGAAAAGAGTGTAATTCATTTTATTATGCATTGATTTTAATTGGCTTTATTACTCAAAGGGTAAATGGTTGTGCAACTAATGATGTTATGACACAACAAGAAGTAAAATGCACACCTAACAATCAATGAAAGTGCACTATGTCGAATGAAAAATAGGGTATGCTACTACGTGAAGTGCAAAATTTTTCCTTCAAATGTATATGCAATCATTCCTATATGAAAATCTGACTAATATTCACCAAACAAACCTAATGCAAGTACCATACTAATGCAAAATGCAAAGAATGCATAACTATGCAAAAGCAAAATGTTTTTGTATTTTTGAATTAAATGAGATAAAAAGAAAAAATATGAGTCTACCACCCTCAGACTCTGCAACCACTCACAGATAGAAGCCAAGAAAAGTACTAAGGTAAAAGAGACCTAATGCACTAATCTCAAAACAAAAAATAGAAAATGAAATAACAAGAACATTTTCAAAAATCAAATAAAAAAGAGTCTCTGGTCAAAAACAAAGGGGAGATACAAAATCCAGAAGCATAAAAGAAGAGTCAGCAATCATCCAAACTCACCCAACAACACTTAATATTCCCAAAAAAGAAAAAAATCAGGGCATACGTGACTGTTCTCAGTAAACTTGTGTACATACATGACTATTCCACGAAAATCCATGTGTACATGCGACTGTGAAAGTAAAAAATGCATACAGGAAGAAAAAGAGAGAAAAATAAGGTAAATGGACAAGCTGAGACAAAATTTACTCCTACAGGACACTACTAGGAAATCATGCCCCCATACCTAACGTAGAAACAGAGAAATCAGAGCAATACAAGCACATTGAATGTCGAAAATCCCCAAAGAAAAACAACTAGGAACCTCCCGAGTATGGTCGCCAATTCTGTTATGGAGAAAAATTCCTATGGCTTGGGGTGCACCACAATAGATAGAGAAATCACAAAAATCAATCCCTTCCCCATATGTAAGAGAAATACAACATCTAACACTAAAGGATCTCGAAACATACCTTATTCCGGATGGTTGAAGTAGATCCCTGTTGAGCTTTTTCCAATCCCACTTGCTTTAGCAATTTACTGTCAACAACAGTAAACAAGGAAAGCATGCTATATAATATGTGTTAGGCCTACTCTAGCATATATAATCAATAATGCATAAGCAATTAAACGCATCCATGGATTCAATATTCATTTAAATGCACATCATTGGACAAGAAAAGATATTTCTATTAATAAAATCAGAGATTACATAAGTGGCAACCTCTATCGACACATCTGCGAACTGAAGAAACTGAGTCCTCCACTTGGGCCTCCACCACCTCAATCCTCCATCTCTTGATAGCAAGCTCACAAGCAAAGGAAAGCTTGGGAAGATCACAAAGTGCTCTAAGGGACAAAGGGATGTAGACTCAAGTATAAGCAAGCTTTGACAACAATGGACTATAGTTTTCTTGCTCTTCAATTCCTCCTCTTCAATGTATCCAAGGGGTTCCTTATATAGTGCTTGAATGGGATAATGGAAGGTCAAATTTGAGCGATTTAGAGGCATATGGAAGGCCAAGAGACAAGTGACTCGGATCCAAATCAAGGAAAACTCCAAAAATATTTGGACTTATGCACACATCCCAATGTATGCGGGTTTAAGGGTAATATCCACGTATATATGTGAGAAAGGGATTAAAATTCGCATACAACAAATAATAGGTGTTTGTAGGGATGATCTTGGAAACATCAAAGGTACAAAAATGGTCCATGGGGTCCAAAGAGTCTGCAGAGGGACAGGGAAGGCCATAAATGTCACGTCCCCATGCCTCCGGCCAGCAAAGAGGACACGAACCCAAGCTTTATCCACCCGGGCTAAGAACCCCAAGAACATGCATAGGTATAAAAATTTCATAAACAGAATGCTTAAACATGTACATTGAACTTAAATATGCACATATGAGAATTTATCATGTGCGGATGCAATTATCGATCAGACACAGCGGAAACATCATGCATTCAAACAAGCATTCTTTCAACATGTTCATTTCATTTTCATTAACAGTAAATATAGATTGCAGAAGTAAAATGGAGAAAATCACTTATCTTATGATGAACTTGATCCACAACCCGCTACGTCGCTGCAACGTTCCACCCAACCATAGGCCAGCGTGCTCCTTAATCTCTCAGCAGCGCTGCCACCCCCGAGCTGGGCATGATTCCCCAAGGAATAAGGGAACTAGCAGGCTTACACATAGCCAGGGATATACAAAACACAGCCAAGCCAATACAGTTGGGTTTATCAGGCCATTAAGGAGTTGGAGAAGGAAAATTGCTAAGCTGGTGAGCTCATTACAGAGCCAAGGACACCTACACCAGAACTAGCCTGACCTCTAAGACACCCATCCACACCCAACACAAGGAATCAGTCCCTTCTCTGCTACACAGTCCCTCAGGCCCTGCATTCCCTTCCAGTGCTATTCAGGGGTGATGGAGAAGAAGGCCAGCCCTCTAGCTCTGTCCGTGTGGTTCCAGCCACCAGGTTTATCAAGCAAAACTAAGCCCAAATCCTTGCTCCCAATACAGTCCGAAGACCAACCATTGCCCTCAGGAATCTACTTTAGCTGCCATAGCTTAAACAGGGAAAACAATTCTGAGTCATTATTGGCCCTAGCATGGCCAAAATGACTCTTCAAACGAAATTACAATAGTCCCAAAGATGTAAGGGAGACCATGGCAACACAGCCAACAATGTGGGAAAATAACAGTCCCGAAATGTATCCGTGAGCACAGCTCACAGCAAACGTGGGGAATACAGTCCGTCCTGGGAAACAGAATCACTGGGAAAACACACAAAGACCACGCAGAGGAAGAGAGGAATACCGATTTTTGATAGCCACAGCATCCGCGATTTTGCAGGCAAAAGAACAATGTGGGAAAACCCAGAAATTCCTATGCGTGAAGATGAAAAACGAACCAGCAATGGTGGAGAATGAACAAAGCACAGAGAGGACGCAAAATTGGGTGTGCGTGAGTCTTCAGCACCGTCAGGGAGAGAAGAAAATGTCTGCATGATACCAAACCTCCCAGAGCCTGTGCGTGGATGATCAACCAACCAAGAGGACGCCCCAAAATGGAAGCGCATGAGTAGCAGCAATGTCGTGGGTGAGAGAGGTATGGCCTGCATGAGTGTTTTCTTCCATTCTGAAGTCAACTGCTGTGGTGGAGTGTGCATGAGGGTGAGGACTGACAGTCCTTCCACCCCACTCCCAAAGCAATTAACTGCCTCAACCACCAGTGGTAATTATTCAATGAGAGTGGTTGGGAGTAAAACAAGGGAAGAAGACACATGGGTATTTTCCCTCATTAGCCAAAGTTTGACAAATCCCCCCCCACATCCTCATCCTTGGGAAAAATCATGCCCCTTTCGATTTAGTTGCCGCGATCGTAGCTGGTCGGGTTCATTTAATTAATTGTAGATGCATATTTACATGATGACCGTCATAATATATGCCGCATGCCCCGATATACAATCGGTGACAAATTTAAATCCAAAGCATAACATGACCGATCAATGGTGGGGCCTTGGCCTTTAGCTCCACACCATGATCATTTACAATATATACATCATATACATCTAATGCAACGGGGTCAAAACTGGGGCATTACAAAACGATAAACAATCTAATTGGGAACAGTTATTGGGGAGAATCCCTACTGTCGGTACCTGGGATTTTTCCAGGCATCAATAGAATTATACATAGAAATCCCTAATACATAACAGTACAATGCCCATGAATAGGAATAATAGACATATGTCATGAGTCGTCATCTCCATGTACAATATATAGTGAAATAAGGTCTCCAATCTGAATGAAGACATCAAATGGTACACTGGAGTCTAGTCATGAGAGTTGAAATTGCATAGTTACTGGAACGATCAAGGAGGTAGCATATATGGATTGGCACCAAACTGGGAGGTATTCTACATAAATCATTGCTAGTACTTGTCCCATAACATGAATAAAGGTGTTGAATTCCAACATGATGGACCATCATCTGATTATCGTCATTGATGTATATTGTTAATAGACATGAGATATCCCACTGATAATGATAATGTGAATCAAGGTACAGAGTGCAAACAAACAACTGTGAATAGATGTGTTGAGGTCAAACACTCGAGAGGATCCATCGATCAGGGGACATTAATGTATTCCCAAATCTATTGAGGGTGAGAGAGCCTGCAATTGATGACTGCAAATCTCAAGGCATTCAATGGAATCTAGATCCCTATTCCAGAATAAATGTTTTGAAGTCAATGTAATGGAATCCATCGGAAGGAGGGAATTAAATCACCCCCCATTAACCAATGCGATGTAAACAACAATGCTGGATAATTTGGAAGAACTCGGACGAACAAGATGTGCATGAACCAGTAACAAATGTATTGGGAATGGCCGACATGTAGAGACAATATAACTGAGAAGTGGCCAACTTTGGATAAACTTCCTTCGAATAAGAGGATATGGAAGATGAAGACTCATAGGAAGCATAGACTCAAAATGCATACTGGGACAACTCTGTGGCACAAGAGGCATCACAAAGAATCCATAGGGACTAGAAGCATAACCAGTTAGTGGAGAAAACTCAGAATAATGAGTATATATCCTAAGTTCATATTAGTAACCCAATCAGTGGATGAATGTACCATGCTCTATTCGAAGGCGACACGACACGATAACTTCCAATAGAAGGTGATATCATTTCCCATCCGGATTTTTATGTTTTATGATTTTTTTTGGTCTTTTTCATATTTGAAAGCTTGAAAAATAATAAAATTTCCTATAGTACACTAAGGAGGAAACGAGTGTCGCAGGAAAGCAAACTAGTTCCAAGTAGTGGAACATACCTATGCTTAATGCAAGGAAGCATATGCAGGATAAGGACACTCGAGGCAGTGTCTCCTCTAAGTAAGGGATAATCAAGTTGCAAAAGATATATGAAAGGCTCTTCTTGGATAGGCTTGAGGTAAGCTCAGACTATATGGCTTATAAACTAAAGTAGGGAGTCGGCATAAATCTTAATACCACAAGCGGATGCATGCAAATGCAGTTACAACTTCATACAAATTGAAGTCCTAATAGGATATGGCTAGAATAAAGTTCAAGAAAGAGTATGGAATTATTTAATCAAAGGCATGGCAAGACTACAAGGGACTCCTAGACCTAAGGGAGGATGCTAAGCATGGGCACCAAATGCAAAGCGAGATCTAACTAGGGTATCCATGATAAGGAAAGCTCTATCACTTACGTAATACCACTTCTAGTAGTAGTATGAAGGTTTCATGACATCACAAAGTGGGTTTGTACCTATGGTTAAGGTGATATGGTCATAGAATAATGTAGAATGCATGTGGAAAAATGGTCCTAACCTGTATGCTAGTTTAGTATTATACCTGCTATAGGCGTGAACGATTCAAAGTCTCGGCGAAAGTGCACCACAAGGGGTTCCTACACAACAATATTAGGCCAATTAGTTGGAAATAGTTAATAAGAAGTCCAAACTATAGGTCAAGTGGGTGAAACATTTAAAAAAAATAATAATAAATAGTAAAAAATGACATTTTTACCATACCATTTGGTTTTTTACCCAAAATAGTGCATTTTGAGCAAGTTGGACTTCGAAAATTTAAACAACAATTTTGAGAGCTATGAGCCATAAAAACCAAATCCATCAGGACCAAGTAATTCATAATCACATTCCCCATTCATTCAATGTATTAATTTTCAGTTTTACTGGTGAATTTTCACGCGTGGGGAACCCAAATATGAGGATCTCGGCCCACGCGGGTCACAGTTCATTGGGCCGCGTTTAGGCTTGGATGTACACAGTAAAATAAAATCATTTCCATGTACATATGCTCCTTTTATAAGGAACAGTCACGTACGTGGTTTGGTATGTCCAAATTCATGGTGAAAACTCACAAAATTTTGATTTTTCTTGGCAGGATGGTTTTTGAATGGAGAGAATGTGAGAATGAAGCTGATGATAGGGAAGTTCTTGGTGATGTGAATGCTCAAAAATACTTAAGAATGTGTGGCTTGTATAAATTTTGGAACCTTGGGGGTTTGAGGACCCAACCAAAACTCCTCTAGATGTTTGTGGATTACTGGGATCCAGAAACAGAGGCCTTCATATTGATGGTGTGTCCTGAGACTAGAAGTAGAGGGCATATACTTCATCATAGGACTATCCCACCGAGGCGAGGTAGTAAACCTATTAACTCATGGAGTGGGAAGATGACTCACCATTGAGGAGTACATAGTTGTGTATTTCATTCCTAAGACATAAAATATCAAAAGTCAAGTTTTGATGAATGTTATCCATAATCTTAGTCTCAAAGTGATAGTTTTGGTATTAGCAAGAAATGGAGGTTTGGAATCACTTCATCAATCTTCACAGCCTCTCATGATCTACTCAGTCGAGTACATGAGACCTATGGTATATGAGTAGAGAACAATGTTGTTGAGCACTATGAAACAACAATTGACTGACTGTAAGTTGGGTAGGATGAATAACTTCAGTAACACCGGCATTGTGAGCATTTTCTTCTTTGAGAGGGTAGTAAGTCTCAACCCTAGAGTTGAGGTCCCTCCTCATAGTCTACAGGATCCAACACATACCCATTGGGTAGAGATGATGCATATGTTAGGGGGAAGCGGGACACCCACTACTTTCACACATGACTTCTTCCACTGGTGGAGACGATGAGTCATTTCCATAGATGACTATTCCTGTGCAAGGATCGACTTCTGTGGAGATCTTGGCATGCCCCTACCACTAGGGTCCACATATGATGATATAGGTAAGATCCCATTTGTGTGGTTTTTTTAATTATTTTATTTTTTTGTAGTTTTGATGTATTTGGAAATCAAAAACATGTTTTTGGCAGTGTCAGGTACTGATATTAAGTTTATGTGTGCAGATGTGGGTCTGTAGCGACCGGATGATTTCCCTCGACATCGACAGAGGGGGTGAGGTGACAAGATGATTGGCGCTAATGATGATCGAACGCTACAAAACATACATGGAAACATCGCTCGACAGACACATGGGATACCTATAGTGCAAGTCAAGGACTTGCTCGAGGCTATGCAGAGACATGTAGTAGAGGTAACCCGTCCATGGTTTAGGTTGTTAAGGAGGTTGGCCAATGAATTCATATGTTATCATGATCATCACCCATGCCCACATGCATAGATTCCCATGTAGACATTTTGTATTAGTCGTGTGTATTTCAGTTGCTTAAAGCCCCATTTTTGTACTTATGACATTTTGTACTATGACACCATTTTTGAACTCTATTCAAAAAATAAAAACTTATAGAAATTGGTTCGATATATTTACACATGTTTAAATGTGAACTTTTATTAGTGTTCATGCTTCTTTATTGATGTGACAAGCACCAATCTAATACGTAATTTGCATATGAATCAACAATGTGATTATAAAGTCTAGGTATGTGAATGTATGTAATGTAATCAAATTTTCGCTCCAACAATCTTACCCTCAAGAATCTTCTCAATAATGGAGGATCCATGATATGGTACATGCCATTTAATTGTGACACTGCTAACTGGGAGTCAAGGAAAACTTCAAGAGATTGGACACCATTAGAAATGGAATCACGTAATAATTCAACCACGGTGTTATACACAGCAACGTTATTTGATGATGGCTGGAGACACACACCTCCAAAACACACAAACCAACCCTCGGGTGCATCGATAACCCAAGCAATTGAAGCTAGGTTGTGGGTGTGGTGAGTGGCACCATTATCAAATCCTAAATAGATCGAAGATTCCGTCAAGATCTGCCACAAAAAATGAAGCATGTCAACAAACCGGTAACACTACAAGAAGAAAAAACAAACTATACAAGATGTCAGCCTCAACTAAATGTTAATATTAGTATTTATTAAAATAGATCCCATTTCTAAGCTTCGCCAAGGAATTCCCTTCATATTCTTCCATCTCATAGGTGCCTCTCTCCAGGACACACTTTTCCATGTAAGGCCCATGCCACATGGGGTTAAACTTACCCACTATTAAAGGTTGACTAGCCTGATCATACAAGAGGACCAAGTCACCTTCACTAAATTGACAGGGACAGACAAACTTATCGTATTAGGCCTTAACGTGATGCGTATTCACCTCTAGAGCCACTACAGTATCCTAACGCTACTCATCTAGGTTCTCTAAGTGGACCAAATGCTCTTCTAACTCATAAGTTCCAGGTATAAACTCTATGGCTATCTTTAATGAAGGAATTTCGCACTCAACTGGTAAAAATGACTCCAGCCCATGTACTAGATGATAAGAAGAGAATTTGGTGGCAATATTAACTGCAGTTCAATAATCCCACAAAGAAATGTAAAGTATGATATGCACGCTTGTCTTGTGTTGTATGATGGTTCTTTGTAAAATGGATTTAAGGGATTGTAGTATTGCCTCAACCTTTAGTGGATCGATCCTAATCCCTTCCTTATATACAATCAATCACAACAAATGACTAACTTTCACACAAAAGTTGCACTTTTGAGGATTTAACCGAATTTGATCATGGCGACATATTTCAAAGACCAAGCGCAAATGATCCGAGTGATCCACCCACAGACGAGAGTGAGCAGCTAGATTGTCTAGATAAACCTCAATAATACGCTTAAGGTCATGGAAAGAAAAAGTCATGGCCCACTGAAAAGTGGCTCCAGTGTTTTTAAGGCTGAAAGGCATTTTTTGGTATGCAAAAGTACCCCAAGGACAAATAAAAATATTCTTATGTTGATCCTAGGGTTTAATTTGTATTTGGTTATACCTCGAAAATTCATCCATAAATGAGAAAAATTCGCTCCCCGCACACTCATCCAAAATATGATCAATGAATTGTGTGGGAAAATTACCTTTCAGACAAGCCCTATTCAAGTCTCTAAAGCATGTGCATACACGGATGGTCCCCTGCTTCTTATCGACCGGAATGGGATTGGCTACCCATTCAGTTAAGGGAACCACATAGATGAAACCAAATTTGAGCAGTTTCTCTATCTCAACCTTAATGGCAAGCACTTTTCCAGGATTCATTCCACGTGGAGTTGTCAAACAAGTTTAGCATTTGGATACATTTTGATCTCATGTTCAACAATGAGAGGGTTGATTCTTGGAATCTCTTCATATGACAAAGAAAATATATCACAATTTTTTTTTAAAGATCTCAGTTTATCTCTTGATTTCATTGGGTGAGCAGTCCACACCGATGTAAACATTCTTGATTTTACCAAGAATCTGAGAGATGTTGATAGGAATTGTAAGAGATAAATTCATCATGTTCCCTTCGATATATATACCATGAGTTCCTAATGGGATCACGAGATGACCAACACTCTCACTTAAGTTCATTCTAAATTAGCCATGATTGATCCACTCGAGGTCTAAGAGGAAGAAATATCAATGATGCATCTCCTCCCAAGGTTGTTCTGGACCAGTCATGGACTCGATAATTTCTTCATCTAAAGGAAAAATATCGTCGAGGAAATTATGTGAGCACGACAATGAAACGGCCCAAGCAGGAAATGAAAGGATATCCTCCTCTTCCATTCGTGAATAGGAAGCACCAAGGTCTACAATAGGATCAAGTGTATCTTAATATGCAATCTCTGCTACAGACAACGGCATTCTCATCCTCATAGGTATAGCATCTTCAACCGAAGTGCTCGGAGAAGGAAGAGTCTATGGGTCATCCAAATACATATTTTGAAATGGGACTGAGCTCACAGGTGATAAATCACTACTAGGAGTGGAGATAATAGCTAGGATTGGTGCCTAAATATTAAAAGTTCCCATTAACAATGGATACCTTCCTACACCAACATTCTTAGTTGCCGATTGAGAATTATCAATGGTTGGGATAGTCAATCCCAATGATGGAGATGCACTAGAATTATTGAAAGACATCTGGCCTAGCATCACAATCTGATCCTCAAAAGGAAAGTACACCACTCAAAATATGGATGATATGATCACTTTCATAGTGTAAATCCATTTATGACCCAGTAAAAGGATGTAGTCGAGGGGCACATCAACCACCTCAACTTTGACTGGCATTGTCACGTCCCCATGCCTTCGACCGGCGAAGAGGACGCGACTACAAGCTTCAAACACACGGGCTAAGAGCCCCATGAACCTGTGCATACTTAAATTTTTCTAAAATAGAATGCTTAAACATACACACATGAACATTTATCATGCACAGATGCAAACATTTATCAGGCACAGCGGAAACATCATACATTTAAGAAAGCCTTCATTTAACATGTTCATCATTTTCATTAACAGAATTTACAATTGCAGAGTAAAATGGGCAAGATCACTCATCTTATGAAGAATTCGATCTGCAACCAGCTACGTCGCTGCAAATTTCCACCCAACCATAGGCCAGCGTGCTCCTTAATCTCTCAGCAGCACTGCCACCCCCGAGTTGGGCATGATTCTCCAAGGAATAAGGGAACTAGCAGGCTTACACATAGCCAGGGATATACAAAACATAGCCAAGCCAACACAGTTGGGTTTTACAGGCCATTAAGGAGCTGGAGAAGGCAGATTGCTAAGCTGGTGAGCTCATTACAGAGCCAAGAACACCTACACCAGAACTAGCCTGACCTCTAAGACACCCAAACACACCCAACACAAGGAATAAGTCCCTTATCTGCTACACAGTCCCTCAGGCCCTGCATTCCCTTCCAGTGCTATTCAGGGGTGATGGAGAAGAAGGCCAGCCCTCTAGCTCTGTCTATGTGGTTTCCAGCCACCAGTTTTATCAAGCAAATCTAAGCCAACATCCTTACTCCTCTCACAGTCCGAAGACCAACCATTGCACACAAGCAACTAAGTCAGCTGTCATAGCCTAAATAGGAAAACGACTTCTGAGTCATTATTGGCCCTATCGTGGCCAAAATGACTCTCAGGTGAATTTACAACAGCCCCCAGCATGTAAGGAAGACCACAACAACCACAACCAACAATGTGGGAAAACACAGCCCGTCCTGGGCAACGAAATCACCAAGAAAACATACACAGACCGAGCTGGGGAAGAAATTACAGTCTCCCAGCTTGTGGGTGAGCGTGAGCAACAATGCAGAACCCACAATCCTCCCATGAGTACAGGATACAGCCACACTATTCACCAATCCGCGGAGGAAAACTGCTGCGTGGGTAATCCAGCAAAATCCTGTGCATGAAGACCAAAAACAGGAAGGAATCCCTCTGCATGAGAATGCACAGCAATGGAGAGGATGCGAATTTGCAGGAGAAAATCGCGTGGGTAAAACCCAGGAAAATTCCTGTGCATGAAAACAATGAGCAGCCAAATGGGAAGTGCGTGAAGGTGAACAGCTACCAGGAGGACGCGAATTTGCAGTGTATGGGTGTTTAGCAACTTGTGGAGAGGAAGAAGTGTCTGTGTGAGAGAATGAACAGCCAAAATCGTGGGTAGAGTGTGCATGTGGGTGAGGACTGACAGTCCTGCCACCCCACCCCCAAAACCATTAACTGCCTCAACCACCAGCAGCCTTTCTTAATGAAAGTGGTTGGAATGAAACAAAGGGAAGAAGACACATGGGTATTTTCGCCCCATTGGCTAAAGTTGGACAATTTCCCTCACCTCCTTATCCTTGGGAAAATCATGCCCCTTTCTCATTTTAGTTGCCGCGATCGTAGCTGGTCGGGTTCATTTAATTAATTATAGATGCATATTTACATGATGACCGTCATAATATATGCCGCATGCCCCGATATATAATTGGTGACAAATTAAATCCAAAACGTAACATAACCGATCAATGGTGGGGCCTTGGCCTTTAACTCCACACCATGATCATTTACAATTTATACATCATATACATCTAATGTAACGGGGTCAAAACTGGGACATTACAGGCATGGTCTTCCTTCCAAACTAGACTTGAAGGGAGATAATAATGCCATGCGGCTGAAATGAGTGTCCATCAAACGTGGTCAACATAGTCATATATTTCTATAACATGGGTGAGACAAGGCCTTTCCAACAAGTGAGATACATCACATAGGTCGCAGCACCTTCATCGATAATTGTGCATTTAATGGTGTTATTAAGACACTCCAAATGGACTAGAAATGCCAAATGGTAAGGCAAGAAAAGTTGGACCTCATGAGTTTCAAATCTAACTATGGTGGAGGAATTAGGATCAACTCCTCTGAGAGTAGACAACAAGGCTCTCCTCTACGAAGGACAAGTCTAAAGAACTTCAAGAGCTGACATCGCAAAGGGAGTCTCACCAAAATCCTTGAAAATAGAGTAATTTTAGGTGGATTGGGCATTAGTATTGTACCCTAAATGCTTGAGGACTCCATTAGGTATAAAAGGTATAGCTTGAGGATTATCAATCTGCAAAATAATTTTAGGAGGTGCAGGCTCCTTCCCCATGTTGGGTTGTGATGAACCATAATATTTTGAGTGAGTCACAACATTAGTAGCTGACATCATGTTGATGCAACCATGGCCACCTTCGGCTATCGATGGGTTTTGATGCCCACTAGAACTTCTTCGGGTGTCCATGGTCCTCGAATCCATATTTTGATTATGAGGGAAAGGGTTAGTCAACATAGTTGGGCTCTGTGTAATGTACTTTGAGGCATATTCAATACGAGGGCACAAGTATGTGAGATGGTATCCCCCACAAATTTTTCAAGGGAATTTAACCTTCTTCTTAGGTTTCTTGTCCCCCCTAGCATTATCCTCATTCTTGTCATCATTTTTGTTATACCAAAATCCTATCACCATCATGTGATAAGACCTTTGACATACCTACTTGCCCTAAATCCCAGCTTCTGGAGTGAAGACTAAATGGTTTCTTATCAGTCTATCATACAAATTCCCAGTACCGCTCATCCTCCTTTATCCAGGAGTAGTACCCCTGCTCACACCACTTTTCATCGGTTGTCCACAAGCGGTGCCACTGCCTATTACCCTTAGTCCATAGGCGGTTATTACCAGAACCGCTCTATCATAGAAGGAGAAGCGCGGTACCCTGGGTAAAAAGGGAAAAAGAGAAGCTTCTCGAGGCTTCTAATTGATAAGCCTCGAGATATCCCTTATCCCTACTACTATGGGTTTGTTGAGCTCGAGATCCCTCATCCTAGGATCTTAGAGGCCACCTCACCCACTAATTTCTCAACCATCTCTATCCATTAAAGCCCTATAAATATGAGCTCATAGCCATGGTTGAGGAGAGAACATTGAAGGTATTGTTATGCTGTTGGATTGATTCTTGGCCCAAGATCATTTGGAGAGAGCATAGAGAGCTAGAGTCGGAGCTTTTGGGGATGAAGAGTTGGTTTCATGGAGATGCATGTCAACACTTAGGCTTGGTTGTAAACTTCTTCATATTTCTAATGCAAGTTGATTTTTTGTCCCATATATATTGTTGATGTTTTATTTCAGATATATATTGCTAGATTCCTTAGTCACTAGCATAGATTAGTAGATCATATTCTGCTTGCTTGATCTATTTCGTGTTGAACTCTTTTGCAGGTACATAGGTGAACTATCAAATCCTTTTATTCCAGATATCTACAGCGTTTAGGGGGATTTATCAACCTCTGTAATCTATTTGTTCTGGATCTGAACCATTCAGACTAGCAGAACACCTTGTTGTCTGCGGGACGTGAAATATTCCGATCAACAAATCTGGCGACTCCGCTGGGGAGTAGTTGTATTCAGTTGTTCTGATCATCCTTAGTATGCAACTCTTGTCCAAATCCAGACTCCATTTTCTTCAACTCTTTACAGTCATATCTACTTTCTGATCTGTATTATTTGGGTTTGAAATTTCCAGATCTGTTCAAATCTGAGTCATTTCGGTTTTTTATGCTCTGTTACCATATTCAATTCGACAGTGTTCACCTTGATCTAGTCTTTTTTTATCTGATCCATCGTTCTCTTTCTTGTTTTGGCCATCTATAGGGAACCATGGCAATGCTTTGTACGAGGTGCGGTGCCACCACCTAAACACAGTGGATAGTAAGTGGTGCCACCGCCTATATCTGGTTAGCGAGGAGCAGTGTTGCTTTGGAAACACTCTTACAACACCTACGAAGTGCGGTACCAGGTAGGCATTAGTCCAAAACTTTTTTTCTTCATTTTTCTTTGTAAAAATTTGGAATTTTGATTGCTTTCAGTTCTATTATCAGGATTGTGTTATTGAATCTAATGTGTGTGGCTTGTTGCTTTGATGGTTTAAGATTGATTTTGAGTGCAAATTCAAAGATTTGTTTAGTCTTTTTTATTATTCATCCGCTTCTTGCTCATTGGTTGTGTTTAAAGAAGGATTTCTTGTTTCCTGAAAGTTAGGGTGCTCATAGAACTCTCTTTTCATTGCATATACTGAAAGAAGAACACTAGATTAGCTTCTAGATTTTGTTTCTTGCTTGCATAGTAAACTTCTTTTTCTTCCCTTCAAAAAAGAAAAGTTTTGCTTGAGATTAGGACATCATATTTGAGCGTTGGATTTGGGTTTTCTGATTGGCTTCATAAGCTTTCAGGACCTTTACGATCTTTTGTCTCTCATGCATATAGGACTATCTCGATCAAAATAATAATAAAAATGGTAGTTTTAAGTTAGATTTGCTTATGTTTTTAAGAAATTTGAAAAGTTATAGTGCATTGGCATATAGGTGTGCTTGGTGTTGTTCTTTTAGGAAAAGAGATTCTCACCCTTCCCGTTTGCTTTCGGAAAGAAGAATTTGGTTTGTAGAAGTATTTTCTTGTCTTTGATTTGATGTTCATGACTGCTGATTGGAATGATTTTTGGTTTTGAAACAAAAATAAAAAACACTCTCTTCCCTCCTGTAAGTTGGCATATTGAATGGTAAAGTGAACATTTGCACAACCATACTGCATGGTTTTACTTTTCTGTCAGAACATCATGCATTCACCTAATCGTACAAGTTAAAATCAATGGTAGTTGTAGGTTAAAATTTATGTAGTAACTTGAGTGATAGGTTAAAGACGTGTTCAGGCATCGTAAAACGTAGGAGCTGTCGTTATTTGTCAGCATTGCATTCTGGGACTCGCGCGGTTCTTCCACGTATCGTCGGTATATCGAACGGCCTTTCATGTACCCTTAAGGTATATAAAATGGTACTTCACATACTCAATTGTATATTGGAAGGCCCCTTGTGTACGGTTATGCATTAGATAGCACTACTACCGATTCGAGCTCCCACGTACCTTGAGTATATCGGGAGACCCAACTAGGGTATCTTATCTATCTGAGAAAATCCCTTTGGTTGTCTTGTTTGGAGCCATACACTGAAAACAACATTCGGGGAAATTACTACGCATGTACCTTCGAGGTATATCGCGAGTGGCACCAGCTTGACAATCATAGTGAGAGACCTGACTTTTGAACTCCTCCTATCATTTTTAAGTTTGCTTGTTTTGACCTATAGTGTGAGTAGGGAAGTATTTTGGTGTGTTTTTTCTAGATTTTCAAACCCTAGGCTAGATAGGCACTGTACACACTGGCTGAGTTAAGATAGTCTAGGAGACTACGGGGCTTGCCACCCAATTTTACTTTTGTTTCAGAAGGAAATCCAATGGAAGCTATCGACCAAGGAGTTGCTACCACCTCCCAAGTCGGAGATAATGTGGTGGTGGAAAGTGGAGTACCATATTCTTCACACTCGCCTCCCTTGGTCCAATAGCCTTCCCGTGAGGATTCATCGCTCCATCCTCCCACGGAAGATCATGTTGATGATACCCATTCGGATTTTGGTCCTAATGCTCCTTTTTGGGAGACACCTATCAGACAGGCCATTGCCTCATTTGGAACCCGTGTAAGTTCTCCTGAAAGTGAAGAAGAACGCAGGTAATACCGTGCTACTATCCTCCATGGACAGGAGGTAGAAAAGTAGATTAACAACCTATTATGCCCTTCACCAGTTCATTCCACATTCCTTCCTGTGGGATATCGTTCACTAGTCAATTCTATGAGACCCATTGAACCGATTATAGATTGTCCATTAACAACCCACAGCCCAGGTCAGATTTCCACCCCTCTCACCTCTTATGTTATGTCTGATCCAAATCCACCCAGATCTTTTGCATCTAGGGCCCAACCTTCAATTCCTGTGTCTTCAGTACCTTTGAATGCCGAGGGGCAACCCCCGGCACGACCTACATTATCTAATCCTGGAGTTGCACCTAGTCAATAGAAGACCTATAACATAGAAACATCTACAGTTTTTGTCCCTCCAACCCACACTAATGTGGTAAATCCCCCATCTAGTTTAGTTCAGCCCTTGGGGGCACAACTTGTTGCCATCCAGTCTTCTAGTGGTTATGGTTATCAAATACCTGTAGGAAATCATTCATCTAATCCTACTGGAATTCCATTCCCTAGCAACACTTTTACACCATGGGGGCAACACAACTGGTCTTACATGCCAGCCATGGGAGGGATACCCATACATACTACGAGAGGTGCGGGAGGACCACCTTATGGAGGTCCTCCCCTTAGGGGACCTAATGGTCCTGGAGGGATTGGAGGTCCTCCTCATGGTCCTGGTGGTGCTAGTGGTCCTGGGGGACCTAGTGGCTTTCCTCCTTATGGCTCAGGAGGGTCTGGTGGCCCTCCACCTAGTGATTATGATGGCTCTGGAGGTTTCCCACCTCCTGGGGGTTCTAGAGGGTCTAGTGGTCTGCCTCCTAGTGGTCCTGGTGGTCTCGATGGTCCTGGTGGTCCCGGTGGCTCTGACAGTCCTCCTCCTGGAGGCCCTGGTGGTCCTAGAGGTCCTAATTCTGGAAATCAACCCCCCATGGGTGGATTTCCTGGTAGTTCTTGCTCATAACAACCTGTTTATCAGTCTACCTGTGGCCCTACTAGTAATTACATGCCATATCATTATTACCAGTATGTGTAGCCTAATAGACAGTTACCTTTCCTTGCAACTTTGGACTTGCCTGATTTGTCCAAGTTGATTAATGATCCCATTCAACAAAATCCCTTGTGGCCTCCCATTCCGGTAAAGTTACCATCAGATATTCCAAAATTCGATGGGAAATAAGGTGAAGATCCGTGAAACCATGTTATGACTTTTCATTTGTGGTGTTCCTCGAACTCCCTCATGGATGATTCCATTTGGTTACGACTCTTTCAGCGAAATTTGACCGATACGGCCACGAAGTGGTATATTGAACTCCCACAACATTCATTTGTGAATTTTGGCTCATTGGCAACGTATTTCTTACGCACTTTCAGCTCCCTATTCGTTATGAAACGGGCACTAATCTTTTATCTTCTCTATGACAGAGCACCTCCACCCACATTTCTGACCATATTCATGAGTGGAGAAGGCATAGAAGACTTATTAAGGCCCCTATTTCAGATCAGTTGTTAGTTTATTGGTTCACTAAGTCCTTGCTGCCTCCTATTCCCAAAGATGTGGCCATGGGCGGTCCATTACCGAAGATCAGGCTATTAGTCGGGCTCAGTACCTAGACTTGGTTTATTCCCTGTCTGGGACTCTTTATGACCTGATTCCTGAAGCTCCTCACCCCAACACTGACCCTGCCAAGCCATCAACAGAAGTACCTATTGATGGGATTGTCGGTTCAATCCAATCCCCATCCACAGCAAAACCTACCAAGCAAACCCAACCTGCTACTCCTTCGACTCCCAAGGTTTCTGCCAAGGTCAATTCTATTCAAAGTACTCAAACCTCGGGTAATAAAAAGAAATGTAAAAATTAAAATAAAAAAAACCTGGAAACCAACAGGAGACCCCACAATCAACCCATAATGACAACAACATAGGGAAAAGGAAGGCTAAATATCCTTGTTTGTTATGTGGTGGTGACCACTTCTCAAAGGAGTGTCCCCGTCGAGATGAAATCTCCCAGTTTTTGAATTCTAATCCCGCACCTACAGTACTTATGGATCCCTTTCCCTCTTAACAACAGCTGGTAGACCACATGTCGAACCAAGCTAACTCTAGTTCATTGGAGGAAATTCATATGATGTCCTCAGATACCATCCATCTACAAACTCGAAGCTAGAATTATGATAAACCCATAGATAAGAAAGAAGATCAATCTTCTTCAGGGAAAGCTCCCTCTACTAGTTCTCCAGAATCCTCGTCTACTGTTCCCTTGTCTATCGAGAAGCCTACTCTCGACATGATTTTGCGCCCACCAAAGAGTACTCTTCAAAAGGCTGTCTTTAATCCCAATGCCCAAGCTACTCAATTCTATAATGTGGTTGAATATCTCGCTCAGGAACCTTGTGCAATGTCTACCCTAGAAGTACTCCAAAGTTGCCCTACACATCGCAAGAACTTGTTGACTGCATTAGGAGCTGTAGACCTGGATAACACTAACTTGATTCACTTCAATGTTGAGAACAATAAACCTAGATTACCGCATAAACTTTCTTTTCAGATCATTACGAAAGTAGTGGGAAATAAAGTCTTTCGAACGGTACTAGATGAAGGAGCTTCGACCTCGATGTTATCTCTAACTTGTTGGAAAGATCTTGGCTCTCCCGAGCTTGTTACATCACCTACGACCCTTAAAGCCTTTGATGGATGAGGTTTCCAACCCCATGGCCTCATATCAGCCCTCACGGTCGAGCTGGGGGGAAAAACCATTTCCATCCAAGTAGAAGTGGTAGATGCCCCTCTCGATTATAACCTCCTTCCAGGAAGGAATTGGTTCTATGCCATGAATGATGTTGCTTCAACAGTATTTCGAACGGTCCAATTCTCACATCTCGAGAGAATTGTTACCATTGACCAGCTTGATTTCTGTACACTGGATGTTACTGCCTCTATGGCTAACAACATCCCCATGTTAGGTCAGTCCCCTCCTCCTTACCAGTCGATTGGGGTAGGTATGCTGAAGGATTCATCCCTTATGGGGATTTTTCCCTCTACTCCTCCTAGCACGAATACCGCGACAGTACATATGATCGCTTCATTTGATATTGAGTGCCCAGGCACAAATGTTGTTGAGTCCACCTTGTTGAGCCCACACGAAGCTATGTATGACACCATTCAAACTTGCTCTGATGATCACACTAATGACATTCATTTAGTGGCTTCAGATCCTTACCATTTACCGTACTGGTTAGAACCTTCTCTTCCGGTTCTAGACTATCTCTTCACAACTTTTCCTTCCGACGAGTCCATTATAGAGATCATGAATATGGATGAGCCCATTTGGGAGGATCACAATCATAGATCCATGTTCCTCCCCAATACCAGTTCGAGTAGCCATGATTTTGCATCCTTGTTTCCTACTGATATTGTCAACGTTCCGCAAAGTCCTATATTGTTGCAAGATATAGATTCTAAAGGAAACCTTTGCAACATTACTCAGACAAACCCAATTGACATATCAGCCAAGCCTGATATTATTGAGCATGTTCATGTTGGGAAGAACTGCTCTACATATGAATCTGAAGCATATAAGGAAATTTTTTAGGAATTCCATGATATTTTTGCCTGGTCTTATGAAGAGATGCTGGGGATCGACCCTTCCATTGTGGTCCACAAGATTAAAACTTATCCCACGGCTAAACCTGTCAGGCAGAAACTTAGGCAGTTCCATCCTAGGAAGGCCACAACTATTAAAGCTAAGATTGAGAAACTTTTGAAAGCTGGTTTTATTTATCCTATACCTCTAGCAGAATGGGTATCAAACATTGTCCTTGTCAATAAAAAGCAGGGAACCATTATATTATGTATCGACTTTAGGGATTTAAATAAATATTGTCCCAAGGACAACTTTCCTACCCCGCACATCGATCAGAGTATCGATAACTGTGCTGGAAGTGTCATCTTTTCATTCATGGATGGCTTCTCTGACTATAATCAAATTGAGATATTGCCCGCCGATCAGCATAAGATGGCATTCATTTTCCCATGGGGAACCTTTGCATAGAAGAAGTTACCTTTTGGCTTGAAAAACACTGGTGCCATGTTCCAGCGTGTGATGTCCTATGCGTTTCATGACACTGAAACATATTGTTGAACTGTACGTTGACGACCTCCCTGCTCATTCACAGCGACAAGAGGACCATCCTGGTCATCTTCGAGACATATTCCTGAGATGTCTTCATTATAATATATGGTTCCATCTGCATAAATGTGTTTTCTGCATTGAGACAGGACGTCTGCTTGGATTTGTGGTATCCAAAGATGGCATCCGGATCGATCCTTTGAAGATTTCCGCCATCATCAATCTACCAGCCCCAACCACCATCCTTGAACTCCAAAGTTTACAGGGGAAGGCAATTTTTCTCTGCCATTTCATGTGCAATTTCGCTGAGAAAACGAACAGTTATATGTGTCTCCTCAAGAAGAACACTCCATTATTTTGGGATGACCAGGCCCAACGCGCCTTTGATATTCTTAAGCATGCTCCGACTCATTCACCTGTGATACACCCCCTGGACTATTCAAAGGATTTTCTCTTGTATATTGCTACCTCTGCTACTACCATCGCCATGGTTTTAGTGCAGGACAATCTCCATGGTCAGGAGCATGTGATTTATTACGCTAGTAAGAATCTTAATGATTATGAAACCCGTTATTTACATGTGGAGAAGCTAGCTTTGGCCATGGTCATTGCTATGCAAAAAAATTGTCACTACATTCTGCTTCACACTACCACTGTATTGGTAGACCAGAAGTCGATGTACTACATTCTGACTCATCAGGTACTTGGGGGCAAGTACTCTCGCTGGATCGTCATCCTTCAGGAGTTCAATCTCGATTTTGCCAAGGCTACATCAAAGAAATCCTTGGTTTTTGTTGAGCTTATATGTGACCTTCCCTGTGCTACCACAGAATTTGATCTCATCGATTCATTTCCAGATGAATTCATGTTCCTAATTAGCACTACTGATCCTTGGTATGGATATTTTTTGATTTATCTCCAGACCCAGCATTTTCAGCCACATCTATCTCATGATGATCATCGCGGAATCCTTCACCACGTGAAGTACTACCTCTTCTTGAATGATACCTTGTATAGACATGGGATTGACTCCATTTTCCAGAGATGCCTCACTCATGAGGAGGCTGAACACATGCTAAATGATTGCCACTCTGGAGCCTGTGGTGGTCATTTATCTGGGATGGCTACTGCCCAAAAAATCCTTCACACTGGCTATTTTTGGCCTTCTGTCTTCAAAGACTATCATGAGGCTATTAAGAAATTCCCTCCTTGCCAACATTTTTATCCCAAAAAGCGCACCCATCCTGCTCCGCTTCACCCTGTCATTGCCATTGGCCCCTTTGCCAAATGGGGGATTGACTTCATGCATTGTAAACCTACCTCAACTGGGGGGCATGGTTACATCATCGTAGCTGTGGATTATTTTACAAAATGGGCTGAGGCCATGCCTACATATGTAGAATATGGTAAGAATGTCGCTCTCTTCTTGTTCAATCATATCATAGCTATATTTGGAGTTCCGCGGTCCATCGTCACTGATCACAGATCCCATTTCCGTAATCAAATGATGGAGGAATTGAGTACCAAGCTAGGTTTTCACCATGAAAACTCTACGCTGTATTATCTGCAAGCTAATGGTTAGGAAGAGGCCATTAACAAGGTTTTGAAAACTATGCTTCATTGGATGGTTGGAGATCATAAATCCAATTGGCATATCATTCTTTTTTTCGCTCTTTGGGCTTATCAAACTTCCGTGAAAATAGCTACTGGTTTCACGCCATTCCATCTTGTCTACAGACTTGAAGCTATCTTGCCTATCCAATGTCAGATTCCATCTTTACAACTTGCCATTGAAATTCTCCCAGACACTTCCATAAAGGAAGCAAGATTTTTGTACTTAAATAACCTTGATGAGACTCATAGAGATGTTTCCTTGGCTAATGAGTTACATAAGAAATGCGTCAAGGCGTAGTATGATAAATCCATCCAGCCTCGTGTTTTCAACGAGGGTGACCTAGTTTTGACTTATGACTAGAGATATGATAAGCTAGGAAAGGGTAAGTTCGAGTCTATGTGGTATGGACCTTTCATTATTTCCAAGGTGTTAGAGAAAGGAGCCTATGAGTTGGTAGATTATGATGGAATCCCTTTGGGGAAACCTCGCAATGGGTTGTACCTGAAAAGGTACTATGCCTAGATATTCTTGGATGGTATCTTGTATATATGTATATTGATTGACTTTCAGTGTTTTTTTAGTATTTTCAAGATGGTTTTGAGTTTTGGTGTCCGCATCTGTTTATACCATGTTTTGGTCTTGCAGATGGCTTTCTACAGTGTCGTTGATGGTGCTTGTCACCACACCTTGAATCTAGCCTCGACTGCTTGGGTTCTCTATTCCCCAACTGAAGATTTGGTCAGTTCAGGAGTGGTTTTCTTAGGTCCCGCTACTAATAACATCGTCGAGTATGAAGCGGTCATCAGTCTTCTGAATGAAGCTGCCTCCCAGGATGTCTGTAATCTGGTAGTTTTGATGGACTCTTAGCTCATGGTTTGTCAGTTAAACCACGTCTACACCATTAGGAACCCGGTGCTCCTCCACCTCTTCCGAAGGGTACGTTTGTTAGAAAGATCATTTGGAACCATTACATATAGGCATATCCCTAGGGAACATAATGTAGTTGCTAATTCATTGGCTAATTACATCCTAGATTGGCATATTGCCCATTCATGATGTTAATCAAACATGGTACATTGTAAATAAACATTTAAAGACACATAGAACTCATATAAAATGCATTTATACATTTGAAACGTATAAACATCATGTAAAAGTATGTATATATATATATATATGAAAAAACTTACAAAAAATAGGTCCCGAGTCCTCATTCTAAGCACGTAGGATTTCAGGCAAAATCATCATAAAAAATCCTGAAGCTATCAGCTTTCAGTATACATGTATCATCCACTAGTGGTGATCGTGATAGCACATCACTGCTCGAGCCACCCTGCATAGTAGCCTGCTGAATCGGCCTGGTACTCCCACCATAGATCTATGATATCTGGTCAGGAGGTCATCTATGTCAACATTTGGGATGTCCAAAGTCAACCTCTCAAGGTTCTCCTCCAGCTCCCCGGTGATATCATCACCCTGTGGCATGAAGTGAGCTCTGGCTCGCCTATCTAATGGATATGCTCCTCCAGGCCTCGCTGTCCCAACATCTGCATGAAGACAAACAGGGCTCACCACCTATCATAAAAAATATAAAACATAAAAACATTTTTCATCTTTAGGGTTTCTTGTTTCTTACCAATGTCTCCCCACTGCCCTCCAGGTGGGAGTGGTAGGTCAGGGTCACCTGTAAAATCTGTACCCGCATAGGCATAGTCCTTGACCATGAGCATCTGATCCCGCAGCCATCTGAAGAATGCATCACCGAACTTCACTCTGTCCCTACCCGTTCCTGTGCGAGCCATGATCTGGACCCACCTCAGCATGCGGGGGTCCCGTGCTCTCAGACTCTGAAAATTCACTTGGGGCCTCATCTAGGGGACCTACTCAAAGAAGAAACAAGCTAAGATGGAACCAAATACAAATTGCTTCAGCTCTCCCTGCCGACATTTAGTCAGCTGATCCTTGAAGATTGGAAGCAATGCTTCCACCTAGTTGAACACTGTAGGTGCCATTGCCTCTAGGGAATACAACATATGTTCCCTGGAAGCCTGATGTACACCCTGGCTCCCTGCCACCCTCTGCATGGTGAACAAAACAATCCATAGAGCCCTGTCTTTCACTGCCTTGATGGGGATTTTATTCCCTGATGTACCTGTACCTGGTGCACAGTGTCGATCTATGAGCTCTGTGGTGGTAATGTCCCTGCCACAAGAACCTGTAAATGAGATAGGGGCACCCCATCTCGATAGGCCAGTCAGGAAGTAGATGCCCTCTACCTCCACTATTAGTATATGTGCCCCCACCTTGAAATACTGCTATTCTGGATTCCAAATTCTCAGTATGTGTTCCAATAGTCTCTCATGGGACACCATGCTTGGTGTCCAAAAGAACTTTAGAAGCCCACAGTTCTGGAGTGCGGAAATACAAACCAAATTCCTTTCAGTAGCAGCATCCTCGTCATCATGTGTTCTTTCCTTCCATATCACCATGTTTTGGAAGCCTAGACCCACCAAAAACAATAATGGTATACATCAATATCATCCTTGAGTCATTACAAATCAAAAGAATGAGTTAATTTTGTCTATATAATTAGTTTAATTTCTCCATGGCTGACACCGCCTGTTCCCCATTGGAGACAGGAGGTGGCATCGCCTGTCCACCATATTCTTGGCGCGGTTCTCGAGTGGTATCTCCTATCCCGCAAGGGGTAGCTGTAGTGCCCACAAATTGGATTTTAGGGCTTGCCAAATAGACCTAAAACCCCATCAAATCCCAAAATAAAAGCTATGAAATGAAAGATAAAGGTCTTAGCTATTACCTGCAACTAACGAGACTGAAAACAAACGGTGGAAACTCCCGGTATCAGCTGTGGAAGATTTGGCTAAATAATGCTCCAAGTGCTCTCTGCTAGAGGTAAAGAGTGAAATGTTTGATTTTTTACTATTTACTTGCCTTATATAGACATTTTTTGGGTTTGACTTAGTATAGTTTTGATATTACATCATGTTCTGGTCAAAATCTATTTGTCGTAATCCCTTAATGTTGATTTTGGATGCATTTAACACTTGTTTATGAGTCATCTGTAGGTTGACTTTAGTAAAAGATTTGGAAAGTTTGTTTATGGCTTTTTCGTACTTTCACAAAATGGAAAAGGTCATTGAGCGTTTATTACGATACTCTGTCATGCTCATTAAAATCTAGTATCAAAGTTTCAAGTCTAGTTCAAGTTTCTTTCCAAGCTCGTAAAATATGACATTGTGTAAAGAAACGTCATGGAGTCTACTTTTCACATCTTTCAGACTCCTTAAACATGAAAAGATAGTCGAGTCCATTTTTTAATATTTCCAGGCTCGTAAAAAGTGACATTGTGTAAAGAAACCTCATGGAGTTCTCTTTGAACCCTTTTTCAGACTCCCTAAATATGAAAATATTGTCGAGCGATCTTGTCTTCTTCACGCTCGTTAAAGTATTTGAAGAATCGTTCGTCCGACGGTAGGTTATCTCTTTCTCGGTTCGAACAGTACTATTTATGAGAAAGGAACACTCCAGCCGATCATGACTGGAAGAGTTCTCTAAGGTATGATTTTATATTTTTTTGGGCCTTAGAGACTAAATCATATGAAAAAGGACCCCCATGGAGTCTTCTTCCGTATTTGTTTAGACTCCCTAAACATGAATGATGCCGAGTTTTCTTTTAGTGGGCTCATTAAATTAAACATTGAGAGACCCATTTTGGGAATGAACCCATCCTCTCTCAGGTTCGTAAAACATATGGGACTGGACTTCTCTTCTGACAAGCTATATCGAGTGTTTGTTACCCTCTTTGAACTCATAAAACTGAAAAGAGGCACTCATCAACCATGATGGGGGGAATTGGAAAGGGAATCATTTTGCAAATAATGGTAGTTGTTTTGTCATTACCTTTGAACATGGCACTTATCTGCACAATCATGTTAGTCAATTGGGTATTCAACTGATCTCCATGACGATCCACTTCCATGAGTCATTCCAATCCTTTGAGTCTTTCAAAAGAATGCATTGTCCACTGTCGCATTGTGTATATGTCCTATCCAGTCATGCTGCCAAGTCATTTTGTTGTGCCACCCGATGTTCAAAGGGAATCTGAAGAAGTCCTACCTCTACAGTATACACAGCCTTTGTGTCAATATCTTTGAGTCAATCATATGGTTACTACATTCACATAATTCCAGAACTATGTTCTGAGTTTTGTGTCGTCGATGTGGGACTCATCATGGCCCTTTTTTGATGAGACTATTCCTGTCGACATCAGCTCATCATCTGGGAAATAGTCTTAGAAACAATATTTACTACCTTGAGATCTATATTCCTTAATGACAGATTCTCTCTCTCTCAACATAGGTTCACATCATTGACCTTTGATCGATAGAATCGACTGGGTGTTCAACATCAGGAAATCTATTCGCACTCAGTAGATTGTACTAGAGTACCTTGGGAATCATTGACGTTAATGGTGATCTCCCTTGCACTTGTTAACGGTTCACATCATTGGCCGGTAATCAAGTGGTTTCTACCATGTTCGACTTCAGATCATTGTAATCACATGGATAGAATTGTATGTTGTGGAAGATGAGATGAAGACCCTAGGTATTTGTTTAAAAGCGTTCATTGCTTTTCCCCAGGTTGCGATGGAGTTTTGTATATCTATCATGGATCCACATTTGTATGGTTGTGGCTATGCTCAAATTTGCGTCTGTATGACATAGATCTACGTTGTATGTCTGGTAGCTATGTCCAAGTTTGAGTCCTCTATCACATGGATCTACATTGTATTCTAGTAGCCATGCTTGTTTATTCCACTCATGGATCTGCCTTGTATTGGTCTGCAGCTATGATTTTGGTTACTTGTGTCTATGATTCAACATACTGATGTACTACAGATGCCTACTTGACTACATGCTCTGATCGAGCCAACATTTTCATCTCCTAGCAATGACTTGTTCTCAAAGTTCTTGTTTATCGTATCACTCTAAGACTCATGCTTTGGGGGGCATCCTGTTATACCAAAATCCTATCACCATCATGTGATAAGACCTTTGAAATACCTACTTGCCCTAAATCCCAGCTTCTGGAGTAAAGACTAAATGGTTTCTTATCAGTCTATCATACAAATTCCTAGTACCGCTCATCCTCCTTTAACCAGGAGCAGTACCCCTGCTCGCACCGCTTTTCATCGGTTGTCCACAAGCGATGCCACTGCCTGTTACCCTTTGTCCATAAGCAATTATTACCAGAACTACTCTGTCATAGAAGGAGAAGCGTGGTACCCTGGGTAAAAAGGGAAAAAGAGAAGCTTCTCGAGGCTTCTAGATGACAAGCCTTGAGATATCCCTTATCCCTACTACTGTGGGTTTGTTGAGCTCGAGATCCCTCATCCTAGGATCTTAGAGGCCACCTCACCCACTAATTTCTCAACCATCTCTATCCATTAAAGCCCTATAAATATGAGCTCATAGCCATGGTTGAGGAGAGAACATTGAAGGTATTGTTATGCTATTGGACTGATTCTTGGCCTAAGATCATTTGGAGAGAGCATAGAGAGATAGAGTCGGAGCTTTTGGGGATGAAGAGCTGGTTTCATGGAGATGCATGTCAACACTAAGGCTTGGTTGTAAACTTCTTCATATATATAATGCAAGTTGATTTTCTGTCCCATATATATTCTTGATGTTTGATTTTAGATATATATTGCTAGATTCCTTAGTCACTAGCATAGATTAATAGATCATATTCTGGTTGCTTTGATCTGTTTCATGTTGAACTCTTTTGCAGGTACACGGGTGAACTATCAAGCCTTGTATTCCTTATATCTATAGCGTCTAGGGGGATTTATCAACCTCTGTGATCTATTTGTTCTGGATCTGAACCATTCAGACCAGTGGAACACCTTGCTGTCCGCAGGAGGTGAAATATTCTGATAAACAATTTTGATTCTCCTTCATGTTCCCACCCCATTTATTATTTCTCCCCTTTCTTCTATTCCTTCTAGGTTGTTGGTTACCCTTCTGATCTGATGAATGCACTGAAATCACATCCATTGACTGGGTGGGAGTAGACAAGGTCATAGCCTATCCGATCGTAGAGAGTTTAATGGAAAAATCTCTCATTTGATGTGTAACCTGATCTATGACCTTGGTGCTTGTGGAGACAACAATACCATTGGCATGTGGCCCAAATTTAAACTTAGGATCAAATTTTGATCGTGGCACATTAGGGATAATCTCATATAAGATCCCAGAATGAGCATAGATTTAATCTAGCTGCTGTTAAGTTTTTCTTAATTTCTTAGATGATATCTTAAAACAATTTTCACTAGTAGGATCACTGAAAGAACAAAAAGAAAAGTAACACAAAGAACACAAATATTTTTCCTTGGGGAAACCACAAGGGAGAAAACATCGCAAAACTTCCTTAGTATAGAACTCAACTAGAGCAGTGTAAAACCCATACAACTGCTTCTCTCTTCTTTCTGGTACACTTGTTATTCTCTCTCTTGAAAACTTTCTTGAGTGAGTGTATACAAATAAAGGGGAGCACCTCCCTATTTATATTTGTCACTTGAATTGACCTAAGACCTAACAGGGCTGATTTGTCTAGCAAGACAACAAAACTAATATTTGTTATAATGACACATGGGTACTATTGACCCAACTTACATCCAGAGGTTTACATTGATTCTTTCAATGACTCTTACATGACCAAACTCATCGCCTGATGGAGGAATACAATCAATATATCTAGAATATATTCCAAAGTTACAATACTTTGACTCTCCCTCTTAACTAGGAAGGTATTCAGCCAAGGTAGAAACTACTTCCACAACTGTACATATGACGGGTGGGTCTCTATATGTAATAGGAATTTTTGGAACACCGTCATACATCTTCATCATCGATCTCAGCTGGACCATCTTCTGCAACCTCAGTATGTAAATACTGAATCATCTTCTATGTGTACTAGATCATTTTTTTTTCACATCGGTATGTGCATACTGAATCATCTTCTACAACATCAGTGTGTGGATAATGAATCATCTTATCTATATATTGGATCATCTTCTGCAACATCAATATGTGAATATTGAATGATCTTCTTCCAAATCAGTATGTGAATACTGGAACATCTTCTACAATACCAGTATGTAAATATTGAAAAATCATCTACAACATCAATATGTAAATACTGAGACATCGTCTGCAACATCAATGTGTAAATACTAAAACATCAGCTCCAACATTAGTATGTAAATACTGAAACAACAATAGCAACAACATTAGCATGTTAGTGCTAAAACAATATGATCAATAGATGCTATATCATCATCTGCATCACTAGCATAGAGATGTTGGAACATCATCATTATCAACATGAAAAATGTTGAAACAACATCATCATCATTAGTATAGAAATACTGAAACTATCTCATCAATCATCAGTATGTAAATATTGAACCTTCCATATTAGTATAGGAATACTGAAACTATCTCAACAATCATCTCAACCACATCAGTATGAAAATACTGAACCTACTACATTAGTATAGGAAATCTGAAACTATCTCAACAATCATCTCAATAGCATCAGTATGAAAATATTGAACTTGCTACATCATTATATGAATACTGAAACTACATCTTTCCATATAACTATCTTGGAGCAGTATCTTGGTGAGTTCTCTGGTAGATCCATCCAAGAATTTTGTCTACTTACTAACCCTTTCGATTCAACATGCCTAGTTAGATAGATGGATCTTCTTGGGGACCATCAAGCCTTGTTTTGTATTACTAACCCTCTTGGGATAAGCAAGCCTATCCAGGCATACTAAACCCCCTAGTATCAACAGGCCTCGTCTGACTTATTAACCCTTTCAGGCCAACAAGCCTATCTAGACTTACCCTACTCTAGGATGAACTACCACCACTGCATCCATCTACCATCTTCCTTCACTCCCTCTTTCGATGGAGGTCCTTTTGGACTACGTCGAGCTTGTCTTGAAAGTATTCAAACTTTACACGAGATAGAGGCTTAGTCAACACATATGCCACTTGTTCCTTTGTAGGAAAATACTTGAGCTTTACATCTCTCTTTTGTACCTATTAAGGCCTGGAAAGTCACAGGTGACAACAGCAAGGGATTCTCCCTAGTAAACATTCCCAAGTAGCCCATTACTGTTTGGTATGGGGAATCCGTCTGGTTTATGGTCCAGCTACCATAGGTCAAGTAACAAAAATAAAAGGTTTTACCAGTTGTGGCCCGGTCCACCATGTATGTTTTAGTTTTTATATTAAAGTATGAGATGCAAGTGCCTATCTAAGAATGTAGATTGATAGAGAATACGAGGAGCAGTCACAATGTGATGCACGGGTTCTTACCTCTCGTCTTAAACTCTCTCACATCTAAATGACACACAACAAGAAAACTAAAACTAACTATCTAACCTATCACTAGGGAGAAAGATTATTATTCATTAATGAGTAATGTGTTTTGCGCATGCATTAAGAAAAATCACAGATAGTTGATACTTCTTTCAAAACACATGAACATTTAAAGATATTTGAACAACCAAATAGCCAATTGTTTATGAACAACATTCATTACTCATAGTGGAAAATTCATAGAATAAACTAGAGAGAATTCATATAAGAACATAGGTTCAAAGAGTTAGAACGATCTCACAGTTCATGGACACAAGACTGAAAAGGAAATAGTTCACATTCAGCAAATCCATGGCATAGCATTTGAAAAATTCCACAAAGCTTTCTCCAACAGGAAACTTGTAATTTCTTTATGCAAAAGGAAATAGTTCTTCTTACATCAGATTCTCACAAATCTGTCTGGGAAAAAGTCCTTTATTCCCTCTAATTCTCCTATATTTATACAAACAACAAAACCTTTGGGTTGCCCCCGCGGGTGACCTTTGGGCTCCCCCAACCGTTTAATCTCACAATTTTGTCCTTTGTGAGTGCTCATGATTCATGCAATACGTTACATTTTAGATTAAGATTTACAAGAACTTTGTAAAAAGGGACCGGATTGGTAACTGATGAGCCATTTCCAAGCCTGGGCCTCTGCTGCTATCAATTCTGTTCAATAACCTATTGATCTCAACCTTTCACTATCTTCCTCTGTGAGCAACATCTCTGCTTCTGACTTTTCTTTTAGAGATGTCTTCTTCACAGCAACAATCATCAAACTGGATCTGAAAAATCTTCTAAGTATGTCTGCAGTTAAACGAAAAACTCAACATTAATATGGACAGCATTCAAGAAAATTCAAACCACACTATTAATGAGATGAAGCATCAAACATGCGACCCTACGCTGTGTTCTCATCACAAAAAACCCAAACAAGAATCAGAAACCACCGCCGCCCAAAAAATAGGGTAAAAACTCACAAAATGGTGGGAAAGACCCTTATCGGTGGTCTGAACCAATAAAGCATCAGCAGGATAGTCTTATTCACATCCGCAACAACGGGATTCAGACAGAAAATGAGTTTCGTGAGACCATTAATTCTATTGACGTCGAAAAGACTAGATACTATAGCATCAGGCAAAAAAACTCCTCGTGGGCGAATGGAATGACATAAACATCGGGTGGTTAGTTCACTAAAACACCGCAATGGTGGAAAACACATGGACTAAGGGTTTCGAAATAATAGAAAACAACGACAAAAAACAAACCAAACCATGTCGGATGATTAGTCTGCTCCGGAGCCGCAATGGAAGAACACGATTAGACTATGGACCCCGCAAAACATGAAACCCTCGGCGAAACAAAAGAATAGTACTCTGATAAAATGTCTAATACAGTTTCGATAGGGAAAATAGCAAAACATTTTAAAAAACTCATGGAATTGGCAAAGAAAAGGGCTTCCGTCGAAGTGCTTGCAGTTTGCCAACCACAACGGCGGCAACACAAAGGACTATTGTTCCGACGGTGATGAAACAAAAACACCGAAATAAGATAAAACAAAAAAGCACGTCGATGAAAAACATGGCTTTGGATCGATTCATTCATTATTTAGCTTCCACAATGGCGGCTACATAGAGAACTATGGCCCCAATTCATTGTTCAAATGACTTCCGACAGCAAAAACCATAACCCCAAGTTCAAGTCAAACAAAAAGTAGTCATTCAGCTTCCTTAATTCAACCTCACAAGATTCAAATTAGCAGAAGACAACAGAGTTCAGCAATCTTAAACAAAACCAAGCAAGATAAAATTTAAAAGGAGGGTCAAAAATTTAAAAAAAAACTGGGAAATAGTTGCAGCTGCAACAGTACCATATCCTGGATGTAATGATATCTAACTTCGATATGTTTCGACTTGTCATGAAACATCGGGTTTTTTTCAACTTAATACGAATCTGATTATCACAAAGGATATCAATAACATATATCTCTACATAAAATAATCCTATCAACATCTTGTGAAGCCATACTACTTTACTATATGATGAACATGTTGTAATGTATTCATCATTTTCCATGCTAAGTGAAATATTGAACTACTTTCTACTGAACCATGATATCATGCATGATTCCAAACTAAAACAACATCCTGAAGTTCTCTTTCTATCTTCGACACTTCCTACCCAATATGAATTTGTAAATCCATGTAATCTAATCTCGTCATTTGATGCATATCTGAGACCATAGTCTAAAGTCCCCTTTAGATACCTCGTCACATGGTTTGCTCCTACTAGGTGAATATGTTTGGGATTCACCGTATATTGAATCAGAGTGTTTACAGCAAAACATATATATGGTCTTGTATTGGTTAAGTATATCAGAGAACCAATAATTTTCCAGTATAAGGTGGCATCTATTGCTTCCAAAGTGTCATCATTCAATAGTTTCAAATTTGTTGTCATTGGAGTAGTCATAGCCTTGCAATCTATCATCCCAAATCTCTTTAAGATTTCTACTGCATATTTTCCTTGGTTTAGCAAAATCTCATCTAGATATTGTCATACTTCAAGACCTAGAAAATAGTGCATCATTCCAAGTTTTATCATCTCAAATTCTGTGGTGAGCTTCTTCTTACATTCGTTGATGGGTTTATCTTCGCCTGTTAAGAATATATCATCTACATATAGTAGTAATACCATAATTCTATCACCCTCTACTTTATAGTAAAGGTTTGAATCTGCTTTACTCTTGGTAAATCCCAAACTCATCAGGAATCCATCGATTCTTCCATATCATCCTCTAGGTGCTTGCTTTAACCCATACAGTACCTTCTTTAGTTTACATATATGAGTTTCTTGATCATCAGTCTCGAAGACTTGTAGTTATTCAATATATACTTCTTCTTCTATCAAATCCATTTAGAAAGTTTGTCTTTACATCCATCTGATGTAATTTCCAGTTCGTATTGGATTCCAAGGCAAGGATGGTTCTAATTGAGGTGTACCTAGATACTGGTGCAAAGGTCTCCTCATAGTCAATTCCTTCCTTCTGGGAGAATTTGTGAGATATAGATATTTCCTTGTAGCTTTCTATACTACCATCTGCTAAGTGCTTTGTCTTGAATATCCATTTCATGGATACCACTGATTTGTCCTTTGGTCTTGGTACTATTTCCCATACATCATTCTTTATAATGGATTGGTATTCCTTGACCATTGTATCAACCCGCTCCTTTTTCTTTGTTGGTTCTTCAAAACATGTTGGCTCTTTATCAACGAGATCACACATCAAATCTACATAACTAGGGTATGGATTTGGATTCTTTCATTCTCTGATGGTTCCTTCTTGGACACTATTTCTTTTTGCTTCTTCGATTACTTCACGTGCCCAGGAAGGTATTCTCTTATGTGAGATCATGTCAGTTGAAAATTCTTTAGGTCTTTGAGGTTTTGTCATGTCATGATCCTTAGGCATATGTTCTTCTTCTTTGTTTCTAGCTGATTTAGGACCTTCTGCAGCTCTAGGAGTTTCATTCTCCTCTTCATCTTCCTTATCTTTCTTTGATTTTTTGAAAGTTGTATCTTCGTCAAATGTGACATCTCTGCTTAATTCAATTTGACGATATCCTAGGATATAGATTTGATAAGCTTTTGATTTCTCACTATATCCTACAAACAATCCCTTATTTCCTGAAGGATCTAGCTTTGATCTTTTCTCCTTGGGAATGTGTATGTATACCGGACAACCAAATATATTTAGGTGGATGACTTCAGGATTTTTTCTAGTAAACATCTCTTCTGGAGTCTTATTTCCAAGGGTACTGTGGGAAATTCTATTTTGAACACATATTGTTGTTCTAGTTGCTTCTTCCCATAGGTACATAGGTAGATCTTGATCATGGATCATGGATTTTACAGCTTCCATGATAGATCTACTCTTTCTTTCTGCTACACCATTTTTTGGTGGATTATAGAGAATAGTTATCTCCCTCTTAATCCCATATTCCTTGCAGTACTCATTGAATTCACTTGATGTGAATTCTCCTAGATTATCTGATCTTAAGATCTTGATCCTCTTTTCAGATAGGTTTTCTATAATGGCCCTAAACTCTTTGAACCTTTCAAACACTTCATCCTTCTTCTTCAAGAAATAGATCCAAGTTTTGTGGGAGTAATCGTCAATAAAGGAAGCATAGTAAACATACCCGCTTAATGAAGTAGTTTGCATTGGATTGCATATATCTAAATGAATAATATCTAAGATTTCTTTTTCTTTGTTGTCATTATTTGGATAAGGGTTATTAGTATTCTTTCCTTGTGCACATCCTTTTCACACTCCTTCATGATATATCTGAATCTCTGGTAAACCTGTCACAACCTTGCTCACAATTGGAAATGCTTTGTAATGTATATGAGAAATCCTTATGTTTCATAGCTCACATGGGCTTATGGTACTAGTCATCAATGTTGAATCTACATGTCCCTTTAATTTGTAGAGTCCTCCTTATTCAACTCCAATCACTACTGCATCATCTATAGTTTTTCCTTTTCCCCACATGAGAACTTCTCCATCCACAAAAGCAATTTTGAACAATTTCTTATCTAAGGCTAAGATAGAAATAAGGTTATTCTTTAGTCCTGGGACATACAGGACATCCTTCAGTTTCATGGACTTTCCAGAGTCCAGCTTATAGGGGGCTTCTCCCATTCCTTTGATGGGATATTGGTAATCATCTTCAAGCATTACTATGTGTGGGGACTCGTTTTGTACAAGACATGAGAGTGAGTCCTTGTAACCTATCATGTTCTTGGAGGAACCACTATCTACTGGACAGGTGTCTTTCCCTGGTGATTCTGAACTTGTGAGTGTAGAGATCAAGACATATTCTTCACAGGAATATTCATTTTCCTTAGCTCTTTCCTCATCTTCTTTATCATTGTATTCAACAACATGCGCCTGAAATATTTTCTTCTTCTTGACTCATCCTGCCTTGATGGGACAGTTTATAGAAATGTGTCCCATGTTATGACAAGTGAAGCATTCATAATTTGAGAATTCTTTCTTGGACTTCTTAAACCCTTGAGTCTTTATAGGAGGATGGTCATAACTCTTTCTCTTGTTCTTTCCTTTGGTATGGACTTCCAAAGCTTGATCCTCATTTTCATTTAGCTTCTTGTTGTAATCTCACAGATCACATAAGGTTACCAATAATACACACTAAAACATATATAAATCTTAAACATAAACAAGAGATAAGAATAGATAGAATTAAAATAGATTATATTATTACAATGAGTCCATACAATGCAAAGAACTGAACTGAGTTCTCGTCTGGCTCTACAGCCTAATATATATGATTTACAGACGGTTACAAAATAGCTACCTGTCGATTCGATGAACTGACACAACTTTAGATGGCCGACCTAATCTCTTGTTTTAGTCGACCGACCGACTTAGTCAGCTGATCGACTAAGTCGGCCCATCGACTTAGTCGGTTGATCAACTAAGTCAGACCTCATTCAAGTTGACTGATCAACTTGCTCCTTCTACATCTCCCCCACGAACAAAACATTTCTTAGTCTTGAAGAAACAGGGAGGTACACATAATTTGTTTGTTTGGGTTCTTCAAAAATTTACTGTGGTGGGCTGTGAAGATGGATAGTTGGTCGTTTCCATACACAGACCTCAACAATGGCTGGAGCTATGATGGCGAGGTGATGCTGGAAATCCATCCAACTCTGCAAAGCTTTCTGGATGTCTATGGTCATTGTGGTTAAGCTTGACAGGACCGACATCTTCTCCGAGATGGGGACTTCAGCTATCCTTTCCATGTTGGGGCCCATGAACTGGTTCTGCTCTTCTGCAGTCTCGATAAGTCATTTCATCTATGGGCAGATGATGTCGACTTTCTCTAAGTTGGGAAGAGCTTGTTGCACCCACTGATGTGCTTCCCGTTCCAGTTTCTGCAGTTTGGCAGTTTCCAGCACTATCTGATCTTCTATTGTTGGTCTAAGTGTTGCCTCTGTGATTTTTCTACTCTCCAATGCCTGGATCCCTTGCCGAGTCTGCCATGTATGCTGGTAAACTTTCCCATAGTGAGTAGGCCAGTCTCTTAGTACTTCTTCTGTTACGACAGACTCCTCCATATGGTCCTGTAACACTTTGTACGCTTTCGAAAATGCTGTGTGTTGTGCTAGTAGGAGTCGGGCAGTTTCCTCTTTCTGTTCCTCCCTAGTTTCCTGAATGTGCGCTTGGAGGGTCGACACCATGCTCTCAAATAGCTGGTACTCTCTTTCAAGTGGCCTATCCGTGTCGGTCTTGATAGGGCTTGGCAGGACAGACTAGGCCAAATTCCTGCATCTATCGAGAAACTCGATCTGTTCTGTGTGTTTGGCCTGAATTTCTTGAGTTTTCCTAGTACTCCTCGACTTTGCTTCGCTCGCTAGGGTTTTGAGGAGCTGCCCCATCTCTGAGTCAGTTAAGGAACTTGCGTCCTTTAAGATAATTTGAATTTTGGGAGACTTCGTATGATGCTCCTTCCTTTTCTTGTGCTTTCCAACTTCTATCTCTTGTGTACCTGCAACAGTTGTTCCGAGAACTTGGGTTTGTGGTTTAGAAGATGACGGTTTGTCTAATTAGGGAGGTGGGATGGAAGCTACCTCTGGTTGGGTCGATGTACTTGGTTGTGGTGGGCCTGTCTCTAACTCAGGGGGTGGTGGTGGTGGTGATGGAGTAGGGGAATGGTCGTGGGTGATGGGTTTGGGGGAAGTATGGTGTGGATGTACATCGGAAGGCATGTCTGCTTCTGGCGGTGTAGTGGCTGGTAGGTCGGCTTGGGGTACAGGGTCAGTTGGTTCAATGGTAGAGGTCACAAGTCCAATCACATCACCTTATTTGTCGGATTTTCATGTGAAGTTCGACGTGATGTGTGCAAATACTTCAGGTTGTGTTCTGCTACTTGTATAGAGAGGAGCCTGGGTGGAAATTTTCTGGGCCAACTGAAACAGCGCAGGGAATGTCTCGAAGAAATATTTTAAGCCGGTGTCTTTGTCAAATTTTTCTTTTACCGTATCTGGCATTGTGCTTTTGTATAAGTCGAGGGGGTTAACTGACTGTTGCACCAATGCTTGCTCCTCGACTATTTGTGTTGGTGATGGGGGTGGAGGTGTTGACACAAGATCGACGACTTTTTCAGGCGTCGTCATAGTTTTTGCTTTCTTTGGTCGACCTACTTGGGCTCCTGCTTCGACAAAACACTGGAACTGTGTTTCAACTGGCACTTTATTTGCGGTGGCATCCTCTATAATGTCAAGGGCCGCAGCTGCCAATTCCTCTTCATCATCTGATGATTTGGCAATGATAAGTTTGCGCTTACCTTTGCCTTGTTGTTGTTCTTGCCCTTTTATTTTCTTCCTGGCTGATGCTATTTCCTTGGCGAGTTTCTGAATGATGCTTTTAGTAATAGCATACTCCGGGTTATCTGGTTCGAATTCACCCGTCGGTGCCTGAGTCAGGTCGACACTTTCTCGAGCCAGAGGAGTTGTTTTTTGCTGTGGTACTGCTTTTATGCAAAATAAATGTGCATCAGGTAAGTCGTCGTCGACTCCTGTCGGTTCCTCTCCTATGTCTATTCGGGATAGATGGTCGGGCCAGACATTTAGCTTGCCTAGTCGAACAACGACTTCAAACTCAAATTCTTGGAAAAGAAGTAGCCAACAACAAATCCTTCCATGATGGAGTGGTTTATTGACAAGGTACTTCGGGGCTTGATGGTTGGTATAGAATGTGAAGGGGTTGGCTAAAAGGTAATGTCGATACTTTTGGAGGGCAAAGACCATACCTAGGGCTTCTCTTTCTGTAGTCGAATAGTTTCTTTCAGCCTTATTTAATTTGTGACTGCTGTAAACTATGAGATAATCCATTCCATCATCCCCTGGTTGAGTTAGGATTGCTCCTATTTCTATTCCTGATGCATCGATATGCACATGGAATTTGACCGACCAGTTTGGAAACTTTAGGATGGGGGCTTCGACTAGTTTTCTTTTTAATTTCTTGAATGAGATGTGACATTCCTCTGTCCAGGTAAACTCTTGATCTTCCTTTAATAGTTCTTTGAGAGGATAGGTCATATCTGAATAGTATCTTATAAATTTTCTATAATAGCCTGTATGGCCAAGTAACACCCTGACTTGTTTGGGGTTTATTGGTGGTTTCAGGTCAAGGATAATTTTGATATTTGCAAAGTTGACCTTGATACCTTCTTTACAGACAATATGCCCTAATAGTATCCCTCTGGGAGTCATAAATATACATTTCTTAATGTTTAGGGAGAGTTGAATCTGTCGACATCTTTCCAGTCTAAGTCTGAGCCATTTGCAATGATCTTTTAAGGTGGAGTATATTGTCCAGTCGTCGAAGTATACTGCCATGGTATTATATATGTATTCTTGGAATGTTTTGACAACAATTCGAGAAAACACTGTAGGTGCATTCTTTAATCCAAAGGGCATAATTTTGTAAGCAAAGGAACCAAATTCACACACAAATGTTGTCTTATTTTGATCTTCTTTAGCTATTGGTACTTGGTTATAGCCTGAGAATCCATCTGTAAATGAGTAGAATTCATGTCCTGCAACTTCATTCAAGATTTCATCAGCATAAGGGGTTGGAAATGGGTTTGTTAGTGTTACTTTGTTGAGTTCTCTAAAATCGACACAAATTCTTAACCTGGTCGGGTCGTGTTTCTTGGGTTGCATGACCATTGGACTTGCCCATTCTAACTGGTCGATGGGGTAGATGATTCCTGCTGCTAACATGTTATCAATTTCCTTTTTGACTATTTCCTTGTATTTGTGAGCCAATTTATAAGGTCTTTTCTTAACAAGTCGAACATCAGGTTTAGTATAAATTTTCATTTCTCCCATTTCTTGGACTAAGCCTTTTAGGTCTTTATAGTCCCTGGCAAAGACATCTTGGAATTCTCTTAGTAAGTTCACTATCTCTGCGGTCTGTTGTTCATTCCAATAGTCACCAATTTTTGCTAGTTTTGGTCGGTCATCATTTGAGATGTCGACTTCTTTAGTTTTTACTTTGGCATCTAGCCACTCTGGTGCTTTATCTTCATTGATCGGTCGAATTCCTTCTTTAAACTATGAGAATGTGCCAAGGAAGTTGGCTGCAGTCATTCTGTCAGTATCTTGTTTGTTAGTTGTTGTGATTTTCAGGATCGAGTGGATAGGTTTTGTTGTTTCGACGTGGTTGGATTTCCATCTGAAGCTCTTTCCTTCTTTGTTTTCGTTTTCTAACTGTAAACGGGTCGACTGCGGTCTTGCCCATGTTTGTAGGTTGTTACAGTTTTTTATCTGTCGGTGGTCTCGTAAGGGTTGGTTTTCGGTCGGTTGGATAAATTGTTTAATTTGCTTTGCTGTCTCAGCTAGATTTTCATTTTGAGGTATGAAGTTGAAGTCTTTAATAAAATTTTCCCTCAGTTCGTGCCATAATAAGGTTTCACCTCTAACTTCTTCCATCTTATACCATTTGTTTGGTAATTCGGCTAGGGTTGAGGGGAACAAATGTGGCCAAGCTCGCTCATCCTTGTATCCAAGTCTTCTCCACTCTCTTTCACAAGTTTTGATATGTTCTTCTGGGTTTTTACCTTGAGTAAATATAGGTATCTGAACTTGCTGGGTTAACTTCTTTCCGCCAAACCTCTCGACAAAGTAAGTCGAAGCAGTTGTCCAGGTCTGTAGTTTTGTCTGATGGGTATCCCACCATCTAGCTGCTTGACCTATAAATGTTTCCACTAGGCTTTGAAGTCGGCCATGTTCACCAATATTTTTAGATACTTGCTCAATATGCATGACTGGTGATTCCCTCTCCTTATACCTTGGTAGTTGTGTAGAATTTAGGTTAGTTGGTTGTAAGGTAGGGAGTTCCCTTATTTTCTTTTCAAAGATTTTTGGGACAATGGATATTATGAAGCACTGTTGGGTGGAATTTTTCTATACTTTTTGTATAGTCCAACACCCTCTTGCTTATGTTTCATAATTCTCAATCTCCTAGTCGTATAATCCAGCATCTGAGTTATAACCAATTGTGCCTTGTTTACCTAAGTTAAGTTCTCCATGGATGTTTGGTTATGTGTAGTCTGCATTATTGTGGATTTGGTAAAGTTGTCTGACATCGACTTCTTCATCAATAGGTTCCATCCAAGGTTCTCCTTGGGATGGATGAATGGGTACAATGACCTTTTGACCATTTCCTTTTAATTTGATTCGTTCCTTGTCTAAGGATATGGATGCTTTCATCCTTCTACCCCAAGGTCTACCGACTAATGCTGGGAAGGAGCTGGCTCCTTCTCTTGGGTCAATGATTTCGAAATCAACCTTGGTCGAGATCCCTTTGATAGTCGTATCGAAGTTTTTCCATACTCCAATGGGTTCAATTAGGTCTTGGTCGGCTAGTTTCAGGTATATGCCTGACTCATATAGTCGAGGTCAACCCATCTATTCCCAAGTGTCACGAGTCATGATATTTACCTATGAACCGAATTCGAGTACTACTTGTCGGACGTGGTAACCTTCAATTTCCAGGTCGACAAGTGGGTCAGCATCACTTTTGTCTTTTTGATTCAAGCTGCAGATATTTTTTGTTTGTTTTTCCGGGTTTGTACCTTTTATTTCATGCAATAAGTCAATGAACCGAGATACTGATTTGTCTGTTTGAACGAATTGGATTAGTTGATTTATTGTGTTGGGTCGACTGTTATGGAGGTCTTCTTTTCATGCAATGTCTTGAAATATGTGAGTTGCTTCTTTATATGTTTGTTTTTCTTGCCGTGGATCAGGATAGACATTTGTTTCTTTTATCTTGGTAATTTGAGGGTTATCAGTTCCTATTTTTGTTCCTTGTCGAGTTACAATATGTAAATTTTTAGTGGTTATTACATCATGTTTTTGCACACAAGACAAGACATTAACATTTTTCTTGGTATTAATTTTTTCTAACATAGTAGGGCAATCCTCAAGCGAGTGATCGCCTACTCTGCAGTGGGTACAGAATTTGAGATCAGTCCTATCCTTGTATGGATAGTCTGCATACCGGTGACCTTATTTGTAACATATAAAGCACTGGATTGGTTAGCACGGGTGTATGTCACGATTCCCAGGGAATCGACCTCTTCCTCCATAACCTTGGCGTCGATTATCGTACCGGCACTCATATCGTCGGCCATCGTATCTTTGTCCATTCTGATCATTTGGTCGATTGTTTTGCTCGTTATGTTGGGCCACTGCATTTGTTTGGTATACCGCTTGATAGTTCTGTCAGTTCTTTAGGTTTAACTGACAGTCGGCAGTGTTATGACTTTTGGTTTCACAGATGGTGCACCAAGAAGCCTTGCCATTCTTCATGTTAAATAGGCAGTCTGTTGTAGAGTGATCTCTGTGTTCCTGGAAAATTTCACAAAAGGATTTGGTCTGTACAAATTGGACGTCTTGTTGGCTATATTCTTGTCGACAGTTATCTTTCGAGTGGCTGTTTGTTGAGCATTTGGTGCACCATATCTCCTGATTCATGAGGCTTAGCTCCTTCAAAGACTTCTGTGCATTCTCAAGCTATTGTTCCAATCTGTGGTCCGTGGGGTAAGCGAGTATATCTTCGTCCATCTCTACCTGAAGAGCTTTCATTAGCGCATCCTCGTACGTTTTGAACATCTCCAAACTAATGTGTCGACATACTTTTTGCGATAGTCCTGCAAGAAACCATTGAATTAGTAATTGTTCGTCTATAACATAATCCAATTGGCTCAATAAGTCCTTCCAATGCTTATCGTAGTCACAGACGGATTCTCCTGGCTTTTGTGATGTGGTTTTGAGCTTCTTTGCGGCCAGGTGCTTAGCATCTGGAGTTTTAAAAAATGACAAAAAGTATGCCTTAATCTCATCTTTTGTTGCTCTGGGTTGTCTTTCCGAAAAGGTCATGTACCATGTCAATGCCCTTTTCCTTAAGGCTCCTGCGAACTGTGTCATTTGTCTATCTTCATCTGTAACCTGGTTGGCTTCCCAGGTCGACTTGCAGACAAACCAATGTCATCTGGGGTCTTCATCTCCTTCATAGAGGGGGATGTGAGCCAATCCGTGACCCATGTATGAATCACTGTCACTGCTCTCAGAAGTTGGAAGTGGGGAAGGTGGTGATGAGGGTGGTGGGGTTATTGGTGTATTCATGCCTACGGAATTCTGGTCGACGGAACTGGCGTTCCCTTCGGTTGTCGAGTCTTCGTCGACGTGCAGTTGTTTGATGTCGACTTCTGATGTCGATGGTCCACGGCAACTATTTGCACGCAGGTCTAATTGTTCAATTTCTTCTAAAGCTATATTTGGCGGGGGGGCGCTCCTTCATGTGTCAGTAAGAGCAAGTGGATACTTCAGAGGGAGGCTGCCGCTTGAAACATCACCCAGTTCCCTTCCACAGGTCGACGTATAATAAGGTGTCATCCAGGGTACAGTTTGTCACCTAGTCAGCTCCATATACTAAAGTCACTAGCTCGTAGTCGAAGGTCTTCTTCGACAATAGTCTATATTCGAGTACACGGATTCAATGGGGAAAAGGTTGTTCCTTCATTGGGAGCTCTTAATTGGAGAGCTTCTGGATGCTCTATCCACAATTTTGCCTCCTTAGGGGATGCTTCTTGTTCCACGCCCTCTTCATGTTGGTCATGACTCGACTTTGGTGGACTCTCTTCCTTGTCATTCTCCCTAGGGTTTTGTCCTCTATGCAGCTCTAAGGCCCTTTCTCGTCTTGCTTCCCTTCTCTGGTGTCTCTCGTCCCTTTCTATTTTTTGAATGTCTGACATACTTTCATAGGATACTATTTTATGAAGGTCCTTCTTAGTCAAATTCTCATTACTGGTGACTGATATCAGATTCTAGTCGACTAGGATCCACTCTACTCTATCTTTGACACATGACTAGCTACCCCCCCATAGCCTACCCGATGCTTTTTAGAAAGCCTGGATAGTTTAGTCTATTTGCTTAGGAAGTATTCCCACTCCCTTTCGGAAATGAATTTTTCCCACTTCCTCTACTTCTCTGTCCAATTAGAGTTTGTTAGTAGTTCGTGAAGTGACGATCGAGGTTCGACGATATGTGCTACTCCTTTCTCGATCAAAAATTTGAACAGCAAGGTCGGTAGGGAACACGGAAATTATTCGGCGAGATCTGTGTAAAAATTTTCCTTCATTGTTTCTACTGAAGTTCTATCTTCGACTGCTTGTTCCTCACAGAAGTCATCGACGATTTTCTCAAACCACTCGGACAGGTTTTTTCTACCTCCGTGGATCAGTTTTTCCAGCCACTGTTGTTATTTAATCCCGTCTGGTTTTCTCATCCAGGAATTTCTTCAAAAGTTGGGGCACTGGTTCGAAAAACTTTTCGTGCGTCTCTGTGAAAAAATTTTCTTTTGCTTGTGCAACTATTAATCTGTTCCTTCGCGCGTAATTCCGCAAGTAGTTTGCAATTTTACGATTCCACCAGTCCTTAATCTCTTGCTCTGGTATCATTTGTTGGCATACATTCTAGTCGTGTACTACCGGCAACGGAACCAATGTTGTAATCTCACAGATCACATAAGGTTACCAATAATACACACTAAAACATATATAAATCTTAAATAGAAACAAGAGATAAGAATAGATAGAATTAAAATAGATTATATTATTACAATGAGTCCATACAATGCAGAGAACTGAACTGAGTTCTCATCTGGCTCAACAGCCTAATATATATGATTTACAAACGGTTACAAAATAACTAACTGTTGGTTCGGTGAATCGACCCGACTTTAGATGGCCGACCTAATTTCTTGTTTTAGTCGGCCGACCAACTTAGTCGGCTGATCAACTAAGTCGTCCCATCGACTTAGTCGGTTGATCAACTAAGTCAGACCTCGTTCAAGTCAACTGATCGACTTGCTCCTTCTACACTTCTCTTCTCTCACTGTTATTCTTTCTTCTTCTTGAACACATTCTTCCCATAATTGTTGGAACTTGGTTAGTCTTCTTCTTGAACGGGTTTCCTCGGATAAAGGATTCCCAATCTCTTGGAATACCATTCAAGGTGGTCATTACAAATTATTTTTCTTCAACAATATCACTAATAGCTTCCAACTGCTCCTTGATTTGAGCTACTCTTGTGAAATATGATTGCATGGTTTCTGACTTTTGAGCCTTTACACTTTTGAGGTGATTCCTCAAGGTCATCTTTCTATTGATGTTTCTTCCTTCCAATAAGTTGGATAGAGCATCAAACATATATTTTGGTGTCCTCATTGAGGATACTTGAGGAATCCAGTTATCTTTGATAGAATCAACTATGATTCTCTTAGCCTTGATCATATCCTTCTTGTATTTGGACTTAGCTTCAGCTTCTTCTAGTTTTGTCACTCCCTCCTTTATAAATCCTTCTAGATCATTTTCTTCTAGGATGAGCATGATCTGATACTTACATGCTCTGAAGTTTTCAGCACCCTCAAGCTTCTCATCTAGCTTAGTACTATTGTCATCTTTTAACAAAATTAGAACTTCAAATGGAATTAGAAGAAGTAGTACTTACTTAATGAATACAACTTCTAGCTGATCTTCTTTGGGATGACCAAGGGTTTGATGTAGAAACCCTAATTTTTCAATTGGGATCATTGGTGGGGATGACTGATGGAAACGATGTGCCTTCCTAGGGAGAGATAGACTGTATCTTGATTTTTTTGAGATTGATGATGGAGTCTCAAGAAAACTGAAGACCTGGTTCTTCTCGGTAGCAGTATCTGGTCCAAAACTGAAACTTCTTGGAATTCAGTTATGTTTTCATAGAAATATGCACCCTTCTGGGGTGAGTTGAGTGAGACCTCTTTTTTGGTTGATATGTTGAGGGATTTTTTTGGAGTAACAAACCCTAGTTGTGTAGTGTCTCCTTTCAGGGTGGCTCAGGTACCATGTTAAGTTTTTCTTAATTACTTAGATGATATCTTAAAAAAAATTCACTAGTAGGATCACTGAAAGAACAACAAGAATAATAACACAAAGAACACAAATATTTTCCTCGAGGAAACCACAAGGAAGAAAACCCTGCAAAACTTCCTCCATATAGAACTCAACCATAGCAATGTGAAACCCAGACAACCGCTTCTCTCTTCTTTCTAGCACACTTGTTCTTCTCTCTCTTGCAAACTTGCTTGAGTGAGTGTATACAAATGAAGGGGAGCTCCTCCCTATTTATATTTTTCACTTGACTTGACCTAGGACCAAACAGGGACGAATTGTCTAGCAAGACACCAAAAATAATAGTTTTTATAATGACTCTTGGGTACTTTGACCTTATTTGCATCCAGAGGTTTACAATGATTCTTTAAATGACTCTTACATGACCAAACTAATCTCCTGATGGAGGAATACAATCAATACATCTAGAATATCTTCCGAAGTTACAATAATTTAACAATTGTTGAGCCCTAAAGATATCACATTCCTCATTACACACTCTGTATTTCGAAACATCTTTCGCAATATATGGAAATAAATATTTGAGGAATCATTCCAATAAGAACTTGGGTGGAATGTTGGCCTTAATCAGCCTATTTCATTGGTGCCACTCTTAATTATGGTCAAAGATATGCATGGATTTATCTTTCCAAAATGTCGACAAGATATATGTGTCAACATCATAGCATACCCATAGTTGAAATTCGTTAAGAAAGGTCATGGCTAAGTCATTAAAAGTCTGATAGGTTCCCCCAGGAAACTCTATTTACCATTTCATGGCAGGACCTATCAGGGTGCGTTGAAACATACATAAATGAACATAGTCATGGTTCAGTGATTTCGAAGGGTACCATAGGTGGAAAGTAGTTACATGCTCTCCAAGTTTCTCACAATTCTTACCTTCAAACTTCATAATGTTCAAAGGAAGTTTGGCAGGAACAACATGCCACATTGGATCATTAGATACCGTATTTTTTGTCAACTTAGAAAGGTCAAGTAGGCTTAAGCTAGAAGAGTTTGGTTCATCCTATGCTATGCCATGCCATTTGGTTCCATGCTCCTTGAAGAGTTTGGTTCATATAGTCTTGATTATGATAAAGGTTTTATGCTTGACTGGTCGAATAATAATCACCTCCCATATGGCCCATATAAGGATACACAGGGATTTGATGATTAGGTATTCCTTAAGAAGGAGGCACCATATAACCATATTTATAGGATTGATAGGTCAGTTTCCCCCCAGACACATGAGGAGGCACGTAACCTATGGATACAACTGTACTAGTTGATGAGGGGACAATGTAGTTATATGGGGAACTACTTCCCAAGTGATTGTGCAGGATATAAGGAGGGTTAAACATGAGAAAGGAATTTGAAGGAATGGGTGTGTTGGATGATGGAGCGTAGGATGGAATATTGGTGGTGGCCCCAACTTTCATGCATCCATCACCCCCATCAGAGTGAAACCTAATGTTAATACCAGATGAAGGGAGCAAAATTCCCCCGACAAATGGAGCATAGGATGGAATATGACCACTAACAAACCTATGAGAAAGATAAGGGGTTGTGATGCACCCCAGTCCAACACCAGGGTCTGCATCGGGATGGTGGCAAGTGATGGTATAGTAGTAGTGATATCTGAAATGTTGAATGTAAATGGACGTGCTCTAGAGGGAGTAGGTTGAGTCTCAATACTCGACCTCTCTTAGGAGAACTTCCTATGGAGCGTTGTAAAATATGACAGCTAGGGTCGTGTAGTATGGGAAGTACCAGCCCCAGGAGGGTCAGTATAAAACAAATTTTTGGGTATCCATATGGCTCCTCCCCCCATTCCAGATGATGGAGATAGAGGGAACTACATGTTCTCAGATGTAGTAATCATGGCGAGAACTATATGTGAATCATAGTGTACTAAAGGTTTCCTAGAACACCTGGTCCTCTTTCGAGGAGGAGGAGAAGGGTCCCAAGGAGATAATTCTTCTAAGTGTCAAGATAGGTGGGGTGCCAAAACAATCCACAATGACTCCACAAAATAACAAAGACTCAACTAATTACGATCCCTAAAGACAACTAGCGCACAAAGAGCACACCCCTAAGCAAACTAAGTCAGATGCAAACAAGCAAAGAAGGAGGATCAGTGAGCTCATAAATGCAGCAGGTATGTATCACCTAACAGAGGCCTATGACTCCCATACACTAAAGTGGAGGTGTGTAACCAATTATAGCGGCCCTTAGCTTCAACACATATAGTGATTGTGATGTTCGACCCCTACCTAGACAAAACACTCACATAATAACCTCCACAAGTACCCCCTGTGATACCTAGGTAAGGAAACTAAGGTCACCCAAATATAAACCATGCTCAGGAATACATCCATAGGCGGTATCTATCGTATGGGCAGGTTAACAAAGCCCAAAGCTCAAAAGCACCTAAGGTACCTCAAAAGCCCCTAGATATGAATAAGATCCTGGAAATATCTCCGGTGCTCAACAAAAAATGGCAAGGGCTATCGCCACCACAAACATGTGTGTTGCATCGTGCTTAACTCCTGTGTAAGAGGAGCCTCCTAGGAACACTAATTGTACCAAGTATTTCACTTCTTACCTAGACAGACACCTAGTTGTTTTGTTTCATAGTCTTTGAAATATTTACTCACGACACCGTATTCCAAGACTCTACAATCCTAAGCTTGTTGGTGCACCTCTATCAAATAAATTTGAGTAATAAATTTTAATTTAAGCGTTAATTTTAATGGTTGTTATTACTCAAGGGTAATGAACATGCAACTAGTGATGTTAAGACTGAGAAATGAAGTAAATATGCACACCTTAAAAACAATTCCAAGTGCAACTTGTTTTTAATCATGAAAAAAGGGTATCTAACTACATGTAATTCAAAATTTCATTTTAAATGCCTATGCAATCATTCCTATATGAAATATTGATAATTAATTCCATCTAAGAAAATCTAATGCACGCACCAAATAAATGCATATGCACAATGCATAAACATGCAAAGAAAATATATTTGTGTATTTCACTATAGATGCAATGAAAATTAAATAAACAAACCCTACAAATTCTCATCCCCCGTAACAATAAGCAAACAAGCTAAGCAAGAAACTGATACTGTTGGAGCAGGGTCCCACAGCTACAGAAGAAGCTGCCAGTTTAGCGGACAGATAGTTTTGGCGGAGAGGAGATAAGATGGAGATACAACGCCGTAGCATGTTTCTAGCTACAGAGCAGAGCTGGAAACCGTGAATTTTAGGGCAGAAAAGTCAAGGGAGACGACGGTACCTGAGCGGCCGAGAAGAGAAAGCTCACCAACTGCATTGAAGGCAGCGACGGAAGATAGGAGGGCTCAGCTACCCTCATAAAGGAAAAGGAGCAAGGAGGCCAAGGTATTGAAGACGAAGGACAGAAACAGGGAAGCGGTGCATAGTACCCATGATCAGTGCCGGGAAGCATGGAAGACCGCAGAGAGCTGTGGTGTGACGAAAAGCGGCTACCTCAAGTACAGATATGCCAACTGTCACTAGTTAGGGTTTTGGGTTACTGTTGGGACAGGCCCATAGTGTTGTAATGGCGAGACCTTCGGGCCGCCTATAAAGGGATGTATTTTTGTATTGTAAAGGGTTGGTTCGTTGGTTAGTTAGTTGGTTGGACAATTGTATAGGAGTTGAGCTCTGGCTCTGTTATTAGCTGTAGTTATCTTACTATAACCAGTAGCTGGCTCATTGAGCATGCATGTAACGATCCGCAGGGATCGACAGAGAGGGAAGAGTATATTGTAAGAGGTGCAATATAGAGTAGAGAAGAGATCTAAGAGAGAAGGGCTCCAGGCTGTGTGCGGAGTTACCCAGAAGATCTCGAGCTGCATATGCGGTGCAGCAGAACTATGTTTACCTTCCCCCGAGCTATAATAGAAACATAGTTCTGTGGACGTAAATTCCATCCTAGAGGTGAACCACGTTAAAATCATGTGTTATGTGATTGATTTATGTGTTTTGTTTATTTGTTGCATCTATCAATTATCACATGGGCCTTGTTTACAGTTTAACGTATGTATGCGTTATTCAGTTTACAGCACTATAGAAGATGAATGCAAGTTGAAACCCTTAAGTATTTTGTATAAGAGTTTATCTATGTTTAAGCTCTTAGAGTTAAGAGGCGCAGAGTTAAGCAACCTTGTATATTGATTCCCATAAGTCGGAACGAGTAGCACTGAGTACGCTAAGTCACAGCGGTAGGATATCGCAAGGAGGCGGTATCGCACCAGTAGAGGATCTGTGGTGCGCTGCGGTTGAGAATCAGCGTAGGAAGGAGTTACGCGTTGCCTGAGGCACGGTGATGCGATAAGGACTAGAGTCATCGCAAGTAAGAGGAGGTTGTGTGTCGCAGAGAGAGAGAGATATCGCAGGCTAGAAGAGCTGCGAGACACCCAAGCTGCCTCAGAACCTAGTCGAAGACACTTGAGTCTTTTGGCCAACCCATTAGAATCACTTCAGGTGAGACTTCAGGCCGCTCTGCGGTCTGTCGCTGAAAGGGATAGTGAGCTAGGGGTGTTGTTGGTTAACTACAGTAAACCCGGGTCTGCCCATGCAAACCAACAAATGGTTCCGTTGCCGGTTTTGAACAAACTGAGCATTGATGTTCTGGTGGCGGCCTACTAGAGACGAACTCAATGAGTGGGTTTGGTCTAACCAGAAAGAGTTTTACGAACGAGAGAACAGTAGTCCTAAACTGAGTACAGAGGCCTGGTTACAAAAACATATCATTACAGACCTGCATGCGATATTTTTTGCGACCTTTGGGAACGAGCTTTACGACTGGTTATCAAAGTTGACTGATACAAGCATACTGAAGAAGAAAAGAGACATTGTCTGGACACCAAAGCTAATTCAGACGGTGAAGAACCTTGATAATCCCATTACGAGGGCATTAGACTTCTGGCTTGTGAGTGTGCTAGAAGGCTTCGTCACAAAGTTTGCAGTCGACCAAAGAAAAAACTTCAGCGAGGCTGAGCTCTACTTCTTCAAAGGATATCGCGGTAAGTACCTAAAATCTTTAAACTTGTCCATTAAGATGTTATTACATGAAAAAGAAACAATGGATCTGGTTTCAGATGAATAAGTAAAGATAGTAATGTCATAAGAGTTTGAAAGTGATTTTGATGACATTGGATGAACGCGTAGTGGAAAGAAATATAAATTAGATTTTAGATCTCCCATATTTGAAGATAGTCCAGGTAATACTAGACAACAGAGTCATAGTACTACAGAAGGAACAGAAGGGGGTATCCCTTACCACCCTTACACCCCACAGAAACAGACTGGGACTCAAAACAATCCCGTAGGAACTCCATCCAATAGCTCGCAGACAGTACCTACCACTGCTACACCGCCGAGTGGTAGTAGCACAGCAAATCAACATCCACCGTGTAGAAATAGAATGGGGGATGATATGAAGCTACCTATTTTTAAGGGTACAGGGGCAGAGGACCCAGAGCAGCATTGGTATCTATGTGAAGCCATGTGGACCATTAAAACCATCAATGACGATACCGTTAAACTTGTACAGTTGGTCACCACGCTAAGAGATCGAGCCTTAACATGGTATATGAAGTATACCATAGTACCCAGAGCACTTGTCCAGATCAAGACCACCATGATTAAAGAGTTTAAGAAACCTAAGTCTGAGTCACAGTGCATTACAGAGCTCAAGGACATTAAACAGTTACCTACAGATTCGGTGTGGGACTTTGATCAGAAATTCAAAGCCCTTATAGACCAAGTCAGCTTTGAGTTTGCGCCGGAGCAGCATAAGGAATGGTTTATTGCAGCGCTGCTCCCTCACATCAGAATACCGTTAATGCAGTAGAAACTCCAGACGCAGGATGACGCGTTGGAGATGGCAATGAAACTAGAGGATTCACCTCTAGCGGAAACCAGCACAGGCATGACAAATCTACAAAACCAGTTGGCTAATCTCACATTACAGTTGCATGAGGTTAAGAAAGGAAAGGAGGTTACGCAAGACATATGGTGCGTAAGGTGTAAAGCACAAGGCCATACTAAAGACAACTGTCTAGTATTTGTAGAATATATAGCAACAGGGGCTCCTAACCCCTTACCACAAACCCATGGGTCGTAGTATGAAATATGCAAAACACGAGGACATCTACCTCAGCAGTGCCCTCTACTTCAGAAGTATGTGCAGACACCTAAGAACTTATACTGCGTCTTCTGCAAATCTGTAGGCCATGATGAACACGATTGTTGAGCCTATGATCTCATGGTAGGAGCAAAGAAAGATATGTACAGAGTCCAATCAGAACCACAGGGTCCAACAGCAGGACCACAGCATGATCCGGCTTATGGTGACCGTGGAGGAGGATTCAGAGGATGAGGACGCGGAGGAGGCTTTGGCTGTGCAGAAGGCTTTGGCCATGGAGAAGGATTTGGTTGTGGTCGCAGACCAGTTACTTGCTACAACTGTGGAGTTGTAGGACATTATGCTAGAGACTGTCAGAGTCCCACCATCACTTGTAATTATTGTAAATCTTATGATCATACTATAGAGGAGTGTCCTACCTTGATAGCTAAGATCAGAGAACCGAAGCCAGTAGCACACCAGAACATCCAGCTTATTGCTGCTGAGTAGGAAGAGCCAGAACCAAGAGTCAACATTGTGACTCGCAGCAGTGTTTCCACCAATGGGACATCGCCGGATAATGAAAAGAACACAGGTCAGGAGTGGGTGCGCAAAGCTCCTAACAAAGCAACACCACTTGACCTGCAGAAGAATAAACAGACATTTCAGGAAGCTAAGACTTTCTTTGATGATCCTATGCAATCAGGATCGCAGGTACTGCCGCCTAGGGGCGTACCACAGCAAGCACCTTGTGGCATTAGCCCTATACAGATACCGCAGGCTACCACATCGGGCACATGCGATGAGGACGAGATGACAGGAAGTGTACAATCCTTCCTGCGGAGTTGTTTAAAACTCGTGAGAAATGAGCAAGCTATCGGAGAACTTCAGTGCATCATAGATCAGTGTCAGCCATCTTCTTCCGTGAGCAGTACACAGTGTGCTGTTCATAATATTACAGGACATACAAAAACAGGAAGAGAGATGCGACTCACAGCACGGATTGGAGAATTCGAAATGGATGAGGTGATCCTAGATCTAGGATCATACGTAAATGTTTTGACTAAGCAGACATGGAAACAGATGGGTAGCCCTAAGTTAGTCAGATCGCCTATTCATCTGAGATTAGCTAATCAGCAGCGGGTATCACCCCTGGGTCAATTACCACAAGTGCCAGTTGACATTGACGGAGTTCGCAGCTTCGCGGACTTTGAAGTTATAGAAATCATTGGCGATAGTAGACCATATCCAGCACTACTAGGCATTGATTGGGCGATCAGTAACATGGCCGTTATTGACCTAAAGAGAAGACAAATGACCTTTGAGGACACGCAGATCTGGGTCATTGCACCGTTCGATCCTTTTCAAGGTCCTAGATATATTGAACCTATCCAAGCAGAGGAAGAGGCACGCAACATAGAAAGTCTCTATCAAATGACCACAAACCAGAGCGACTATATCAATCCGACTGTGGAAGGGAACATTAGTTGGCGATGCGACAGCTCATGCACATCAGATTCAGATGTTGGTCTAGAGAATTGGTAGAACAGACTTCATGAAGTCTCAGCGCGCAGATGTGCATACTTGACTAAGTCACTGCGATGGATTGGTGCAGAGATCAATGAGATTCCATCGTTTCATGGTCTAACGGATATCTAGGACTTTCTCAAGCAGTTTGAACAACAAATTCCTCACGAGCAAAGGATCGCAGCTATGGACCTTGCAGTACGAGCCACACCTGCAAGATGGTGGTGTGCACATAAAGAGAATATCGCATCATGGGATGATATTAAGAGATTGATGGCGATCAGATTTTCTATCGACAGAGAGTATGTCCAGTAGAAGTACACAGGAGAAAGTGACCCCAGATCACATATTCAGGCATGCGAACAGAATTGGTCGGACATTCCCAAGGATGAATGGGTTCACCGATTCATTCACACTTTGGACACAGTTCCAAGGAACTGGTATACAGAGACTGAACTATGCAAGGGAACAACTACATGGCCACTTATGATAGACAACTTTCTACTCACCTTCGCTTTTGAATCTGAATACCCAAGTGTTGACTAGGCCCTAGATATAATAAAGATCAAGATATTTGAGGATTGTACCTTATCAATACAGACTCAGCCTGAGTGGGCCATCCAGTTAAAAGATGCGCTTGAGTGCTATAACTTTGAAGCAGAACCAGAGGAAGAGGATGAGGATCCTCACAACACCAACATTCCGAAGTCAGAAGGGAATCGCGATGTTGAAGGACCACAGTTAGAAATTCCAGCAATCACAGAGCCCATCAAGATTAAAAAGATCAATATCGGCACAGAAACAGAACCAAAGTTTGCCTCTATCGGAGACTATTGGAACGATGAAACAGTCGGACAGATTGCAGACTTGCTACATGACTATTAGGACCTATTTCCTACCAAGTTCATAGAGATGAAGGGAATAGTCAGAGACTTGGGAGTAATTAGGATACCATTGAAGGAGGATGCTCGACCAGTCAAGCAGCGTCCATATAGATTAAATCCACACTACAAAGAAAAAGTTAAGGATGAGATCGATAAGATGCTAGCAGTAGGCATCATTGAGCCCGTAGAAGAGATCGAATGGGTTAGTCCCATGGTCATACAAGAAAAGAAAACTAAGGAGACATCAGGATCTGTGTCGATCTGCGTAAACTCAACGATGCATCGCTTCATGATCCATTTTCGACACCGTTCACTAATGAGGTGTTAGACAACGTCGGAGGATAGGAGGTCTACTCCTTCACTGATAGTTTTTCAGGCTATCACCAGATCAGAATCCATCCAGAAGATCGATCCAAGACCCCCTTTGTAACAGAATGGGGCTCATTCCAGTATACGGTAATGCCCTTTGGTCTTAAGAATGCACCAGCTATCTTTTCTAGAGTAGTAGTTGCCGTGTTTAAAGAATACATCCATAAATTCCTAGAAGTTTATTTCGATGATTGGACTGTATTTGGATTAATTGACAAGCACATAGGAGATTTAAGACTGATGTTAGAGAAATGTAGGCAGTACCAGATTTCTCTGAACTTGAAGAAATGTATATTTTGTGCACCATTTGGTATTTTGTTAGGTCACATTGTTTGTAGACAAGGCTTGATGGTAGATCCCGCAAAGATCGCCATCATTGTAAATCTTCCAGCACCCAACTCAGTCAAACAATTGAGAACAGTACTTGGTCATACCGGGTATTATATAAAATTCATCAAGGGATACGCAAAGATCACATCACCGATGGAGAAATTGTTAAAGAAAGATATAAAATTCCTATGGAATGAGGAATTCCAGCAGAGTCTAGACACACTTAAAGAGAAGATGGTTACAGCACCCATCTTAGTATTTCCAGACTGGACTAAGCCGTTTCATGTACATGTGGATGCATTGGGCATCGCACTAGCGGTTGTTTTAACACAACCAGGAGAAGGGGATATTGATCATCCTATTGCATACTCCAACAGAAATCTATCGACAACAGAAAAGAACTACACCACGAAAAAAAGAGAAGGCTTAGCTATGGTGTATGCACTACAGAAGCTCAGGCACTACCTATTGGGTGCCTCGTTCAAAATGTTTACTGACTATTCCGCATTGAAGTATCTGGTCAATAAGCCAGTGTTAGGGGGGAGAATCTGCAGATGGTTACTCCTATTTCAGGAGTATGATTTTGAAATCATTGTGAAACCAGGAAGATTGAACGCTGGACCTGATCACCTGTCGCGGATAGACTCAGGAGAAGAGCCAAGTAACCTAGAGGAAAATTTACCGGATGCGCAGTTGTTTTCTATCCAGATCACAGACGACTACTATGATGATATCATTCACTTTCTCACTATAGGATTAGCACCTGACGAGTTTACTAAGTAGCAAAAGAAGCAGTTGGTTGTTAAAGCAGCAAACTTCACCATGCTCACAGGACAATTATACAAGTTAGGTCCAAATGAAGTCCTGCGTAAATGTGTGATGCCGCATGAAAAAGACGCTGTCATCAGAGAGGCACATTCAGGAACCGCAGGAGGTCATTTCGCAGGAAATCTGACTACGCAGAAAATCCTAGCTACGGGATTATGGTGGCCTACGTTGCACAAGGACACTAAGGACTTTTGTAGATGCTGCGATATCTGCCAGAGGGTAGGAAAACCCTCGCGACGAGATGAAATGCCACTGCGACCGCAGGTCACGCTACGCGCATTTGACAAGTGGCCTATATACTTTGTGGGTCCTATCAACCCACCAGGAAAACGCACTGGTGCGAGATATATCATCACTGGCACAGAGTACCTCACCAGGTGGGTAGAGGCCAAAGCAGTAAGAAATTGTGATGCTGCTACAGCCGCACAGTTTCTTTTTGAAAACATCATCAGTAGATTTGGATGTCCAATAGTTTTGATAAGCGATCAAGGTACACACTTCTTAAACCACACTATTGAGGCCTTGACGGAAGAATTTCAGATTCAGCACCATAAGAGCACTCCCTACCACCCACAGGGTAATGGTACGATGGAGGCGTTTAACAAGATTTTAGAAAACGCTCTTACAAAGATCTGCAACAGCCAAAGGAATGATTGGGACCTCGGAGTTAACGCTGTATTATGGGCATATAGGACCACATGCAAGAAACTTACAGGACATACACCTTTCAGTTTGGTGTATGGACAGGAGGCTGTTATGCCCATGGAGTATATTCTTCCCAGTTTAAGAATCACTCAGATCACTGGGATAGCTGATACAGACACAGTGGATGAAAGGCTAGCACAGCTGCTTGCCTTAGAGGAAGACAGATTCATCGCCGTCTTCCATCAGAAAGTACAGAAGGCACGAGAAAAATCTTGGCATGACAGACACATTAAGAGCAAGACCTTTCAGATCGGAGACCTAGTACTCCTCTACGACAGTAAGTTTATTAAGTTTCCAGGGAAGTTCAAGACGCATTGGCTGGGGCCATATCAGATACAGCAAGTTACAGAGGGAGGAGCCATTCAGCTCAGCAAACTGGATGGGGAGCTTCTTCCCACATTGATTAATGGCAGTAGGCTCAAGCTTTATAGTGACAGCCACCCCACCTCTCAACCCTAACTCAGAATCAAAGGGGGTGCATCGCACCGGGAATTAGTCTACACCGGCAGGTATTCTAAGTATGAGGAATCGTATAAGGAAGGTTCATTTTGCGCAAGTCATCGGTAGCTAAAAAAAAGGGGGGGGGGACGGTTAAGTTTTTTTTAAGCAGAGGATGTGGTGTTGCATCATAGCAAGGCAATGTCTCCCCGTGCCACGTACCCACTTTCGCAAAGAAAACAGAGGGCTAGTCAAGTCGCCTTCTGACAGGCAGTTAATGAAGAAATGACTGGTATATCTTACCGTGGATTTGGCAGCAGTGTAATCAATTTTCCATATTTGGTAAATATTTGACGAGACCGGTGCCTATACACACACACTTCGAGGGAAATTTGATCGGATTTCAGCATTTATTGAGGATCGGATGACGGGTGTGGTCTTGTCCATGCAATTAATATGACCGACGGATTCAGTCTAGATGACCATTGCGGCCGGGATTATCGTCTTTGGCATAAAATCAGAAATTAGTCATTCGGGAAGGTTACATTTGCAAAGAAGTCAAGAGCCGAGAGTTATAGAGTGCATCGATCAGTTTCCCTGTGCAGAACTAATCCCGTGACAGAGTGCTGTGATTTCCAGAGATTGCAGCCATTGCACGTCCAGCGTTTTACACCGAGTGGGTTCTGTCTGAGGAGGAACCTTTAGAAGACATGCTGAGGCATTTTGACCCTGGTGGCCGTATGTCCGCTATGACGACGCCGCCCAGGGTTGTGAAATTAGGAATATCACAGGAAAGACAATTTCCAAGGATGAGGAGTCAAGCGTAGGATGTAGAAGATGTCATCAAAATCTCTGCTGAAGAGAACAAGAAAGCTGAGCCGATCACTGAAGATAAGAAAGCAGAGCGGCGGAATGATGAGAAGAAATCTCCTGAGAGGAAGAAAGTAAAAATGAGAAAAAGAAAGCAATGGGAGAAGGAAGATGACCTATCTCATCAGCTAAGAGGAGAACAAGAGGTTCCAAAGGTCAGGAATGAAAATATGCAGAACCCAAGTAGCGTGAATACCTGGAGCGAGTTGCTGAGAAGAAAAGTGAAAGGGAAAACAAACCGAACAAGCAGAACTTCAAGATGTAGACAAAGGCTTGTTCTCGGAATAGAATTCCTGGTTTGTATACCTTTCGCATAAGTAGGCTCCAGACTGAATGAAATGTTTGAGAAGGCTGGAAGATACATATTTTCCTTGTGATAAAAGTTCTAACCCAGAAAAAGAGGAAAGGATATCTATGGAAGAATTCTCAAGACCTGGAGATCTTTAAAAGGTCTCAGGAGCGACGAGAGCGAGAGCATAACTAAGGGAAGGAAATATAAGAGAACCCATCAAACTAAGTTACAGAAACTAAAAATAACGTGTCGAATCTATGGAGAATGAAGTCATAGGACTTCGGGACAAGTTTCAACGGACTTCACAGGAAGCCAAGGAGAATCTACTGCAGGAGAAGCCCGTGGTAGTGGCTCGAGGACAAGCCACAAGTAAGTGTTAGGGGACTGTTGGAGCAGGGTCCCGCAGCTACAGAAGAAGCTGCTAGTTTAGTGGATAGACAGTTTTGGCGAAGAGGAGATAAGATGGAGCTACGATGCCGTAGCATGTTTCTAGCTACAGAGCAGAGCTGGAAACCGTGACTTTTAGGGCAGAGAAGTCAAGGGAGACGACGGTACCTGAGCAGCCGAGAAGAGAAAGCTCACCCACTGCATTGAATGCAGTAATGGAAGATAGGAGGGCTCAACTACCCTCATAAAGGAAAAGGAGCAACGAGGCCGAGGTATTGAAGACGAAGGACAGAAACAGGGAAGTGGTGCACAGTACCCATGATCAGTGCCGGGAAGCATGGAAGACCGCAGAGAGCTGTGGTGTGACGAAAAGCGGCTACCTCAAGTACAGATATGCCGACTATCACTAGTTAGGGTTTTGGGTTACTGTTGGGATAGGCCCACAGTGTTGTAATGGCAAGACCTTCGGGCCGCCTATAAAGGGATGTATTTTTGTATTGTAAAGGGTTGGTTCGTTGGCTAGTTAGTTGGTTGGACAATTGTATAGGAGTCGAGCTCTGGTTCTGTTATTAGCTGTAGTTATCTTACTGTAACTAGTAGCTGGCTCATTGAGCATGCATGTAACGATCTGCAGGGATCAACAGATAGGGAAGAGTATATTGTAAGAGGTGCAATATAGAGTAGAGAAGAGATCTAAGAGAGAAGGGCTCCAGGCTGTGTGCGGAGTTACCCAGAAGATCTCGAGTTGCATATGCGGTGCAGAAGAACTGTGTTTACCTTCCCCCGAGTTCTGTGGATGTAACTTCTATCCTGGAGGTGAACCACATTAAAATCGTGTGTTATGTGATTGATTTATGTGTTGTGTTTATTCGTTGCATCTATCAGTTATCACATGGGCCTTGTTTACAGTTTAATGTATGTATGCGTTATTCAGTTTACAGCACTATAGAAGATGAATGCAAGTTGAAACCCTTAAGTATTTTGTATAATATTTTATCTATGTTTCAGCTCTTAGAGTAAAGAGGCGCAGAGTTAAGCAACCTTGTATATTGAGTCCCATAAGTCGGAACGAGTAGCACTGAGTATGCTGAGCCGCAGCGGTAGGATATCGCAAGGAGGCGGTATCGCACCAGCAGAGGAGCTATGGTGTGTTGCGGTTGAGAATCAGCATAGGAAGGAGTTACGCGTTGCCCGAGGCGCAACGATGTGATAAGGACTAGAGTCGTCGCAAGTAAGAGGAGGTTGCGCGTTGCAAAGAGAGAGAGATCTCGCAGGCTAGAAGAGCTGCGAGACACCCAGGCTACCTCAGAACCTGGTCGAAGACACTTGAGTCTTTTGGCCAACCCATTAGAATCACTTCGGGTGAGACTTTAGGCCGCTTTGCGGTCTGTCGCCAAAAGGGCCAGTGAGCTAGGGGTGTTGTTGGTTAACTACAGTAAACCCGGGTCTGCCCATGCAAACCAACAGATACCAAGAAGACCAATGCACTAATAATAATATAAAAAGGAGATAAATGACAAGAATAAATTTCAAATAAAATCAATGAAAAAGACATCTCTAGTCACAACAGAAGCAATCAACAGGAAGCACGGGAACCCATGAAGACTCAACAATATTCACAACCCACCCAGAACCTCCACACATCAAAATATCAAGAAAGAGGAGAGATGTACATGACTTTTCAAGGAACAGTAATGTATGTGCGTGACTATATGTACCATAGCATGCATATATACTTGACTGTACGTTCTATGATCTATGTATACAAAGAAAGAGGTTGTAAAAAATAATCTAAGATCCAAATTACTTCAAGGCACTGCCAATAAATCAACCAGCTACTAAAGGTGACATAAAAACACAGAGAAGCAGAGAGAAAATAAAGCCAATCATGCACCCAAACCCCAACAAAAAGGAAATCCCCAACGTAGTCGCCAATACTGTTATCGATACAATATCCTATGGCTTTAGATGGACCACAACAGACAAGATGACACCATAAATAAACCCATTTCCAAGCATACTAAATGTATAAACAAAACTAACACTACGGGACAAGAGGTTCACCTTATTCCAAACATTTGAAGTAGATCCTTGTTGAGATTTCAATCAAACTTGTACCTACAGATTTCCCTCAACAACAACAATATATACAAGCATCATATATGTAAATTGTTAGAATCTAATCTAGCATGTTACATTCTAATGCATAAACAAAGTAATTACATCCATGGATAAGAACATTCATAATTAGACATGCAATGGATGAGAAATTGATATTTACATTAATATGAACAGATATGCAAATGACAACCTCTGTCGGCACCTCGTCGAAATCAGGAAACCGAGTCCCTGCACCTGGGACTCCACCACTTCAATCCTCCATACAAAGGTAATCTTCCAAAGATAAAGGAAAGCTTGGGAAATAGCACTAATGGTTTCTTCAAGGACAAAGAGATGTAGACTCAAATATATAAGAATGGGGCACAATTCCACTATAGTATCTTTGCACTCCAAAGTTATCCTTCTTCAATGCTTCATAGTAGCTCAATATATATCCCCACAGTTGGAAGTGAAGGGTCGAAATGGAGTGTTTCCCTGCATATGGAAGGCCAAGGATCAAGTCATTCGTTACTTGATGGGGAAAAATCCAAATATTTTTTTTTTTGAGAATAAATCCCGATGTACGAAGGTGACACTGGTGCAATATGCATATACACGAGTTGTAGACTTGTGACCTACGTATACATATAAAAATATATTTTTAAGGGTTCCACTGGAGCATCAGGGTAATAGTGAGAAAATGGGGTAAAAAGATTCTGCATAGGGATAAGGATATGCCATCAAAGCATGATGTATCATGTGTGGCAAATCACGCTATAACAGGATACTTGATGCACTTCATGAACTTGGTTGAGATACTTGATGCACTTCATATTGGTTTCTATACTTGATGCACTTCATATTGGTTGAGATACTTGATGCACTTCATATTGGTTGTTATACTTGATGCACTTCATATTGGTTGGTATACTTGATGCACTTCATGGCATTGGTTGGTATATTTGATGCAATTCATGGTATTGGTTGAAGTACTTGGAGCATTTCATGCATGCTTGACTGATTGGAAAACATGTTTAATGTATCTCATGTATCTTGGTAGTGTATGTATTAATGCAAATCATGAATCTTTCATGCAGTTCAAGTAACTTAGAATATGTGCATAATGCATGATTGAATTTTAATTTGAATTGATTAGAATGTATTTAGGGTAGATGCACTCCAAGTGTCTGATTTCATGTACCTTTGATGTACTTCATGTATCATAGGTGAAGTAAAGTGAAATGGATTAAGAAGGAATTTATTTCATGTTGTGATTTCATGGAATTTATTTCATGTACCTTGGGAGTTTTTCATGTGATTAATTAGAATTTTTTTCTTGAAGATATGTTGTATTTATTGTGTTGAACGGTATATATATGTTGTTGCTAACCATGTGATTGATTTGAAATGTGATTCATGTATTTTGGTTAAAGGTTTAATTCATGTCGAAATTTATATGATTGATACTAACCGTGTGATTAATTTGGATATGTGAACCATGTATCTTGTTGAAGAAGTGTTTCATGTATCCTTGGTTAAAAAAAAGTATATACTTGATGTTAATCATGTGATGGATTAGAATACAATTCAAGTGATTGAATGATCGTAGTTATTTCATATATCTTGTTGAAAAAATATATGTATGCATGATGACTAATCATGTTATTGATTGATTGGATGTGATTCAAGTGGAACTGGAAGGATATTTTTCAGCACAACTAGAAAGGCCAAGTTGCTCCAGTTTTCTAGTTAGTTTCCCTTGCTTCCTTGAGTCCACTTTGCTAGTCTATATTCTCACACAGGAATCCTAGGAATAGGATGGTGATAATCTGAGGAACTTAAAGGGTGAAGGAATGATGATATCCTAAGGGACTATCAATGTGAAGGAAGTCACATCCCATAGCCTATGGAGATGGACAAAAAAGCAAGTAATAGTGGGAAGTATTGTTGTTTCCCATAGAGGAGTTGTGAGAGTTCATATGATTTAGAGAGGTGGATGGTTAATCTACTTATTATGGGCCCATGGTGGCAATTGTAAGTTGGAAAGATAGGGAAGAATACCACTACAAGGACACAAGAACCCTAAAGGTGTACTCTTATTGTGCAATAAATCCTTGATGAATGATGGATCACTCGAGGGACTATTACTTAGAGAAGGGGTTTCCTAAACCTGGAGGGTGAGTGACTGCAAAGAAGAGAAAACTCGAATGAATTTTATATGAGTAACTCATGAAACTTAGATTCATAGCACATATATTCTGTGGTCTACTTGTGTTGGAGCACTAGAAAAAAATCAAGGTAACAAACCCCAAGGGACTGTTAACTCAGAGAAGGGAACCCCATTCCTTGTATTGTGTAGGATGATGAGGGAGCACTGGTATGGATTGGGAAAACTATAGAGGGTGTGTCAAGAGGAAAGGTGAGATGAATTATTTCCTATGGAAACCTTGTGAAAGAAAAGAAATATGCAAGTAGATAAGTATCTTTGTGATATGAATGTCTTTGTGATATTTGTTAGAAAATTATATTTTTGATCTGTGTTATAAAAGTATCTTTATGATCCTTGTTAGGAAAATATTTTTTTGATATGAATATATTTGTGATATTTGTTGAAGAAGTATCTATATTTTATGTAGTTTTGTATATACTAATGTATTTCTTGTGATTAACTAGAATTTATTTCATGTATCATGAAGATGTATTTTATGTATCATGTTCCTCATATCATGTAACATATATATTTATACTTGATGTTAATCATATGATTGATTGGGATATGTTTTAGGTGGATGTATTTTGTTAATTATTGAAGGCCTTCTAATGAGGTATGAAGACCATGTAATGGGGATTGAATATTGACCCTTGCTTCCTTGAGTCCACTCTACTAGAATAGGTTCTCGCACAAGAAGCTAGGAAATGGGGCGATGATATTCCGAGGTACTGGAAGGGTGAAGGGATGATGATATCTTAAGGGACTAGTGGGGTGAAGGGAGTCACATCCCATATGCAGTGGAGATTGAAAGAAAAGAAGGTGGTAGTTGGAAGTATTGTGGTTTCTCAGAAGAGGAGTTCTAATAGTTGCAATGATAAATGCATGTGTGAAGGCATGTATGAATAAGTATGTGTCAAGGATGATGCACTTTTTTAAGGGGGGGATGTAATACCCTTATGGTAAGCCTCAAACATATGTGATGTTATTTTTTGATTTTATTGTGGCACTAGGTTCCTGGACTATGGACATTATTATTTTATTTTATTATTATTTACCTATAATTAAATAATAGCTCAACATGGAAAACAACGTAGATGGGGTATTTGAATCCACATGTGAGGGGGTTGGGGGGGTTACGAGTTGCTACTATTCCTAACAATACTCTATGTTTCCTAATTTTGATTTTATTGGACTTTAGAGATCCTAGTACAACCATTTGATGCTTTGCATGCACCCATGGACCCATGCACCCCTAAACCCTTACTTGATGAGAATATTCCCTATATAAGTTATCTTCATTTAATTAGAGTAAATTTCAAGTGAAATCAAGTTTTCTTTTAGTCACTTGGACTGATTTAGGGAAATTTGATTTTTCTTCAATCAGTTAGAGGGATTTTGGGTCAAATTCGAGTTAGCCTTAGTTAATCAAAGTAATTTTGGATCATTTCCAATTGTCTCAAGGAATGGGAGTCATTCTAGGAGAATTGGAGATGGTATTGATGAGTTTCAATTGTCTCAAGTGCATGGGAGTGATTATGGGAAAGTTTGAGTCAGTCTTGTTAAATTCGAGTTATCCCCGGTGATTGGGAGTTTTTTTCCATTAGATTTGATTCAATCTAAGTGGATTCAAGTTTCTCTTTTGAGATCTTGAATAGGTTAGCTGGTGGACTGAGAAGCTCTAAGTGATTTGGAGTTACTTCTCCATAGTCTTGAGGCAGTCTATTTAGCAGGATTTTGAATTGGCCTTAAGGAATTCGAATTGCTCTTTATTCATTCATACTTCCATTATGGATTTGGTTGTGATCAATGGAAATAATTACTCTTCCTTCAATTCAAATGTCAAACAGAGGATTCAAATGGTATTATTACACCTAGTGTCCAAGCTTTGTTTTGTAGGGAAGGAGATCATAATTGCCACAACTTTGTCTTTCATGAGAGGGGGGAAATCCTGTGAAGAGATTCTATTTGTTGTGATTTATATTGTAGGATATGGGGACAATATTGTGCAACAGATCCTATTGTTGGTTTTGTCTTGCGGGAGAGGAGGACGGTCCTGAGCCAGAAAAACCATTGTTGAAGTTTTGTCTTGCAGGAGAGGGGGGAAATCCTGAGCAAGAAAAACTCTTGTTGGGATTTTTTTTCAAGGAGAGAAGTACAATCCTGAGAAACATAAGCTATTGTTGTGCCTTGTCTTGTAGGATATGGGGACAATCATGAGCAAGAGAACCTATTGGTTGTGTTTTGTCTTGCGGGAAATTGGGGACAATCTTGTGCAAGAGAATTATAGTTGCAGAAATTGGTCATACATGAGAGGGGGGGAATCCTATGAGGGATTCCATATTTTTGTAGCTTTATCTTTCAAGAGAGGGGGACAATCCAATGCAAAATAATTCTAGTTACAACAATTGGTATTACAAGAAGGGTGGGAATCCTATGAAGGAGGCCATATTTGTTGTTGTTTTATATTTCATGAGAGGTGGGAAATATTGGGTATTATCCTTAGAAGATAAAACTTGAGAGAGAGTTCCTTAACGTGTGTGTTCAAGACCTCGGCTTGGGGGTGACATGTTCAAGTAGTTTGGCTTGGCAGTGTCTAAGGCTATGAGGAACGTTGTTTTATTGATTCCAATTGCATCATAAATAAAGATAAGTATTCTTGACTATTATTGATTAAGTTATTGTTGTACATGTGCACATGGATGCTTAGCTATCATATTATTTACATTTCAATTTGAATTCATGTCCATACATGCCTGATTTATAATTGTTGGATTAGTAGTTCGTGTTGTGATGTATTATTGTTGATTTTTGAGGTAGTGTATAATGTTTATTTACTTGTTGTTTTAAAAGTTATATGCTCATGAATTAGGACAGTTAGTAAGTCTAATTTATGGACAGACCGTATGGACATGTATGGTTGTTCTGGATTAGTTCTTACATGAGGTTAATGGATGATAGTTAAATGTTATAAAATTAATGAATTATAGTGTCGAAGTTCAGTTAAATAAGTGTTGTAATTTTGCACTGCTTATATATTAGAAATTGAGTTATATTAGTAACATAGAGATGAATTTATTAGGTGGTTAAATGGTGATGAGTGCCTACCCATAGATGTGATGATGAAATAAATTACATGTTAAAATTATTACTATATCAGTTGTATTCATGTGTCATCACATTGCATTGGATTTACGTTGGGATATAAACTTGCATTGGAAGGATCGTCTTCCTTAATGACTGTTTTTTTTAAATTATTAGGTTTATTTGGCATGTTGGCCTAACCCTAGAGAATATCATTATGTTGTGCTTAACTTATAATAAGTCCTTCCTTGTTAGAATCCCTCAAGTATTCATACCGTAATTATGTGTTTGGGGTCATTTACGTTACAGACCCCATTTCATCTTCCCCTCTAATGGAATCATATCCCCTTTAGTGCTCTTTACATAATCATCTTGGACCATTTCATTATTTTTCATTGTAATATTTACACAGTTTTTGAGCCATTATGGATAGCCAGCCGCATGGCCCATATAACAATATCTACATTATACATGCCTAGTCAATCACAAGTTAGGCCTAGGCAAGGATGATTTTAAGGAACCATACTTATTTAAAAGTGTATAAATGTTGGCGAATATTACCAATTCTTAAAACACCAACTATAAAATGATTGGCGATATTTTTCAAAAAATATTTTAATTTCCAAGGATTTTATATCGTTTATATAATAATTTGGCAATTTTTAGGGTGAAAAAATTTTACCCCATCAAAATTGCGCAAAATAGGGCTTCAAAAAATGTAAAATGGCGAATCTTTTTTGGGAGAAAAACATGGAAAAATAGCTCACTGGGCTAAAATTCGCCCCTAAAATAATCCCAGCACTAAGAATCCATACTAGCATATTTACATCATTTTACATAATCTGATTTAATACATTCCAAGGGTCAAAACTAGAAATATTACATCTACTAATTTACTATTCCTTAATTCTCTAATATTTCCAAATTTTTACTAATTAAACACTCAAAACTTAAAATCTCGTCATAATCTGTGGGTTTATACTTCTTGCAACCTTTAATCTCCTTTATTGTTGACAATGATCCTCAATGTAGGTAGTGTAACTTGGATTCAATTATCCACTAAGTTAGTGGCGAAACGACCAATAAGTGGGCTCACTTACCTAAAGGTCAATCTTTCACATGTCACTTAAAAATTTGATTTCATGTTTACCTTACATAATTATATGTTTAAAATGTATCACCTAGGTTACAACATATTAATCATTTTATATTGCATATTAGTCCTTTTACATTGCACTTAATCCCTAACATCAATATTTGGAGCTAGAGATAAAAATATATAATGGAATAACAAGTTAGTGGAGTGGCCACCTCCTCATATTGTGGAGGAGGATTTTCATTTCTTATTCCACTCGTGTTCTTTTATGCATGTTTTCTTTTATTTTATGGATAATTTGTATTCTAAAACTTTTCCTTATGCACATTTACCTTGCCATGTTATGAATACTTTAGGTTGCTACATATGTAAAAATAATGTATTTTTTTTAATAATGATGTTTATTTATTTATATATATATATATAGAATTTGGATACTTAAAAGGAATAAGTCATCAAGTGGTTGTTTAATATTTATTTAATTTTATTCATCAAGTGGTTGTTTAATATTTATTTTATTTTATTTTATGTTTCGTAGAGATGAAATAACTTTTCACACTTTAAATTAAGAAATTCTAGTAAAATGAAGTCTTTATTGAATGTTATGAAGTCTTTGTTGAGTGTTTTCCCTATAGAATTAGAGTTTCACAACTGTAAGCTTAGCCAAGCTCTTAGCTAATTCGTATACTATTTTTATTTTTATTGTTTTATAATTTTTTTATTTATGTTTTTGTTTAATTTAAATATATATATTAAGTTTTAAGTAAATAGAGAATTGGTTTTTATCCAAAACACAAAAGTTTTATAAAGAACTTACAAAGCAATGTTGGTTGAACTCAATACATTCCAAATCAATAATACATTCCAAATCAATAATGGATTAATGAGAAACAAAGACTTATTATTATTAAGGGCTATTAATAATAAGGGCTATTAAGGACTGTCACGATCATCTAATTGATGTAAGACTTATTTAAATTCCATATATTACACTAATTAAAATTGAACTTCTCCCAGCTCCCTTCTAAGGGATTTAAACTATTCTTAGAATTCAAAAATCAACAATAAAAATAAATACTTTTGAATTCACTTATCAGCTAGGAAGGAGCATAGTTTGTAAGGATATGTCACACTATCCTAAGGTGCTTAATGGCCAAAAGAGTTGGGTTATTAGCCACCCAAGTAGTACTATTTGTAGTTCTATTTATCTCTTGGTTAATGTATGTACTTATATTTTAATTTCACAACAATTTAATGTGAATGTGAAAAGTTAAAAATATAGATTATCAGATCTTCCCTCCATCATTCTCCAAGCAAATCTCAACCAACTTTGTCCATCTTCTTGCCTTCCTCCTCTTCCTCTATATTCCTGGGCATAAAATTATTTATCTCTTGTTAACACTCTAGTTCAAATATTTTAGAAATAAAGGTTTAGTTAGAATTCACATGTTGTTTTATGCCTTGGTATAGTTGTTTGTGAAATATAAAGTGTTGTTTCTACAACGATGATTACATTTTTGAACAAATGTAAGCACTCAATGTAGCCTAGTATCAACTTGAGCATTGATTAGACATTGTAAATTATTCACAAGTTAAGTATAATGCCTCGATAGGCCTTGTTGATTTTCTCTCTCAAATATGGTCATGTCAAATATAGGGGCATCCTAATTGTTCATTTTCAATCATTTCTACTTAAAAACAGTAAAATCGTATATGGGGTCACCAAAATTGAGGCCTTTAAGTTGAAAGTGACCACAAAGGAAAATTCTCCTACATCAACACTAAAGGTGTGCCATCCACCACATACACAAAGTTCAACCTTGATGCTCGAGAATTCTACACACTCGTCTTTATGGATGGCTACAATCTTCCATCATCACATCTCCTCTCCTTGTAAACATGAGGAAAATGTGCATACATTGCTTGCATCAACGATCAATTGGCATCGCTATATGGCTATCACGAGATATGCAACCTCGCTACTCTCTCATGCCTATATAGGAATGCATGTCCAAGAGCTTAGCATATGTCTATGACAATCCTACCAACCTCATTACTTGCTCTAGAGATGACTATCTCATTACTTTTTCCTTCGTTGCCAATATGAAGACTTATTTTAATATACGCCTTCATGGTTTTAATACCTTTAGCATTTAAGATCATATAGCAACTAAGAAAATAGTAGAATTAACTTGTAGATCATAGATTTTGTTCATGCATATGCATTAAAAATAGTCATAATATTAGATACCTTAAAATATGTATGCACTTTAGTTGCATGGAATGTAACTATTGGCATTTAAGATCATATAGTAACTAAGAAAAGAGTAGAATTAACTTGTAGATCATAGATTTTGTTCATATATATGCATTACAAATAGTCATAATATTAGATACCTTAAAATATGTATGCACTTTAGTTGCATGGAATGTAACTATTAGCATTTAAGATCATATAGCAACTAAGAAAAGAATAAAATTAACTTGTAGATCATAGATTTTGTTCGTGTATATGCATTACAAATAATCATAATATTAGATACCTTAAAATATGTATGCACTTTAGTTGCATGGAATGTAACTATTAGGTCTTCAATGATGTCTTTTGTTTTTATTGTTTAACTTATTTAATTCTAATACATTAAATATTTTATTGATTAAATCTTAATAATAAATTTATTTAATGTTATATAATATCAAAAATTAACAACTAATTAAATTTTTAAAATAAATAAAAAATATAATAAATCAGTAAATTAAAAATTAAAAATTAAAATTTTAAAATAATTATAATAACAATAATTAACTAATTAAAATGTAAATGAAAAAAATAATAATAAAAAAATTTAATTCCATTTTCATAAATATTATTTTTCAAATATTATTTTTTTATACCTTTTTGTTACATCTGTGGGTGTATTTATTTGAGATTTTGGGGTGGAAGAGCATCTATGTTTTTTCTAGATGCATGGATAACTCTTGGTAGTTTGTGACATATAACTCATTTAATTAGAAGAAAATAAGAATAAGTAATTGATAACTTATTAGTCTCAGTGAACTTGTGACTTATGGATGTTCATCAAGCACAAGTTAAGTGGTTGTGCTAATTAATGTGACAAGTATATACCATTCATATTGAAATTAAGATTATTTTTTAAGTTTGATAAACCATATCACAAGGAAGATTAGATAAGTTGTGAATTCCATTTTCCCTCTGTTATAGATCATTATTATATCATAAAGTTAAAGTCATTTACAAAGATAAATAAGTATTAATATATAATCAAGTTTTAATATATTATGATTATAGTTGTTAATAAGAGTATTCATAAATTTTATTAAAATAAAAACTAGCATTTTAATAATAAAAAAATAAAAAATAAAAAACTTAATTTTTTTTTAACGATAATTCTGATATTTAAAGTATATTCAAATCAGTGTTTGGTATATTGCTAAAAAAAATGGCTGTAATCATTTTGTCAGGATATTATTTTTTTAATAAAAATAATTACAAAGAAATTAAAAAATAACTTGCATTTTAATAAAAATAAAAAAAAAACATTTATATTTATATTACCAAAATGTAAAGAAACTCCAAGTTTACATTCTTGCATTAAAATTGTTTAAACGTGAAAAGATTTAGACTGTTCCTGTTAAAATGGTCAGAACCCAGCAAAAAAGTCTGCAATGAAATCATTAATTTTCATGATTTTAACTTTAATTTTGATCATAAAATATACTCAAATCATTATTAAAATAATGATTTAGCTTCAATTTTGATTATAAAAATATACTTGGCCATGATCCTTTGGTTATAAAAAATACTCAGGCCATGATCCTTTTACAACAGGGTTATGCAGGTTTAACAACACATATCTGCAAATTCCAACAATTTTAACAAACAAAACTGACCAGAAAAAATAATAGGAAAAATGGTCCAAATGCCGAAAGTTTAAACTGCTCTAAAATCATTTCTGCCACTTTATAGCTCAATTTGCTGCCAAAAATTTTCAAAATGCAAAACCTTATTTCGTTTTTTTTAATTCCCTAGTGCATGTATGGCATGGATTAATCAGAGCAGAGAAAGTGCTTGAAGTTATTCTTGGCTGATAAGACATGTTTTATAGAAAATCCTAAAAGAGTACATAACAAACTTTTTTTTTCCCATGGCCAACACTGTCAGCCCATGCAGCCTTCTGACCACCACCAGCTGAGAATGCACTCTGATAAAACATGTATATACTACTGAGAATGCAGTCTGGTAAAACATGTATATACTACATTTTGATTATCCCTATGCATGCATGCATGGATTATGCTATCTCTACTGTTATGATGGCACCCTGCCATGATATCTCTACTGTTATGATGGCACCCTGCCATGATCAGTGCAGTGCAAAGCTATTCAAAGCATTAGAGACTGATTCTGCACATAACCACCTGCCAACTGACACATGGCTTTGAAAAACCTGCCTTTCTGAAATTGCAGAGCTTACAGTAAATTCTCTTCATTTCTGACATATATGTACACCACCTTCCATTATATTGCAGTGGCAGTGGGTACCGAATGGGATCTGCAGGTCATATATGTTTGGTGGAAATTTGCTCTGCTGATCTCTTTCTGTACTCAACTTCTTCCCACACATGCTTTCTTTGTTAAAGTTTGTCAAGAAAATATGAAGACCCGTACTTACCCAGGGCATCGAACAGTGTAAAGCTGAGAGCACGTATTACAATGCCCGGCTTGTTTATTATGATTATCTATTTGGTGTTCAAGGTTTTTGATGTTTTACAGAATTTTGAAAAAATATATATCTGTTACATCAAAATTTGAAAAAACAGTTCCAGTTCGTTATGATAAAAACCTAACTGATACCTAAGATTGCTGGGTAATGTACAACCAAAAGACTTAGATATTTTTGGAATCAGTAAGTACTGCAAATTTAAACCTGACATAGACCTGAAGATACCATTACCCAATGCAGTATAATAAAGGAAGGATTTATATATATAAATCATAATGGAAGAAAGCTTACTGCAAGTTCTACAATGTCTCAAGAAGAAAAGTCAGGCATGTGCAGGGTCTGTGAGTGCAATGGTTGCAGTGCTGAGTGCCGATCCTAGTAGGGGATATCACGCAGTCCAAGATATATATACGTTATTGCTTCATAATTTGTCATTTACAATTTTTATCAATTTGAAATTATTAGACTCAACGTTATTTAAGGGTAGTGGTGGTAGAAGTTTTATATCTATGTTTTTTAAATGGTTTGGTGGATTTTTTTTTGTCTAAATGGTTGGATATGTAAATATATATGGTAGGAATGTATAATGTTTATTTTTATTGAAGATTTGGGGTGGATTAGTGTTTATGTGTTTTATCTAATGTGTTTTTATCTAAGTATATTATTATGAGACAATTGTATTGTAGAGATTGATTCTATAGTACTGGTTCAAAACTGGAAATAAATAATTATAGAAAAATGAATATAAAAAATAACTGGTAGCTAGCTTATGAATGGATAACTGGTAGCAAGAATGAATAACCAACAGTTCATGGCAGATAGCCAGAACAGTGAGAATGTGAGTGATAACATGTAGCTAGGCATGGACACTTGAACCATTTTAACTCTAAGAATATGACCAATAAAAAAATATTTTCAAATTGTCTTCCATTGCATAACTATCTCTGAACCATTTGATCCCTATCGAGGTGATCCAGCCACATTTCACGGTGGACTATTAGGTATGTGTTTTTTCTAGATTGCATGAGAATGAAAAGAGTGTCCTTTCCAGATTGATTTAATGGCACTTGTTCCAAATTCAAAATAAACAATTATAAAATACAAAATAACATAAAAAATAAGTGGTAGTTGATGCACCCATAATGTTAGATTTGTTTTTTATCATTTACTCAATATGATTATGTGAGAGAATAACATGCACAGCAATAATCACAATAGACAAGAGACACAAAGAGTTTTCCTCAGGGAAACCTTAAAGGAGAAAACCCTGCAACTTCCTCAAAGATAGAATGAGCACCAATAGCAAAAATAAAACCCAAAAACACAAAGATGATCTCTGACGGATGTTCTCTCTCTCACTTGTGCGAGCTCCTCCTCTCTCACTCATGCGCTAGAGTTGAGTGAGTGTGTGTTCCAAATAGAGAGCCTCACTCTCTATTTATACTTGTTTTCCACTTACTTTTACTCTTACAGGGCTGACCTCACTAGGATAGTCTAATAACCCTAATACCCCTCAATTGTGGGGACTATTGCCCCGACTTACAACAGAGGGTTAACCTCAACTCAATTGTGGGGACTATTGCCCCAACTTACAACGGAGGGTTAACCTCAATGAATTTACATGACTTTATTATATTAAGGACTCTCCCGATCGGAGGAACAAACATCTCCGTTAGGGTATACTGAAATACAACAAGAAATATACAAGTGAATACATTTCGAAGTTACAAATACATCAACACTCCCTCTTAAATAGGAAGGTATTCTCTTGACACATTTCATCAGCACAAGTCTTCATTATTGGATCATCATCAAAGTTGGATCATCATCACTACTTCCGCTTTCTCGAGCAAATGTTGTTATCTCTCAATTCTACTCGTCATAGGAAATTCTACAGAGCCAGCCCTTTTTCATGTTAGATGTACGCCTAGCCTCCATGTAGGTCTTCATCAACAGAGCCAACCCTTTTTCATGCTAGATGTAGTGCCTTGCCTCTACAATGACTTCCCCTACAAAGCCAACCCTTTTTCATGTTGGATGTAGATCTCAGCACTTATATCTGACCATGGGAGGCCCAGCCTGCCATCATGTCGAAAAAGGCCCAATGCTTACATCTCACCATGGGCGGCCCAGCCTGCCACCATGTCAAAAAGGCCTAGCGCTTACATCTAACCATGGGAGGCCCAGCCTTCCACCATGTCGAAAAGGCCCAACACTTACATCCGACCATGGGAGGCCTAGCCTGCCACCATGGGAGGCCCAGCCTGCCACCATGTCAGAAAGGCCCAACACTTACATCTAACCATGGGAGGCCCATCCTGTCACCATGTCAGAAAGGCCCAGCCTACCACCATGTCAGAAAGGCCCAACACTTACATTTGAGCATGGGAGGCCCAACCTGCCACCATGTCAGAAAGGCTCTGCACTTACATCTAATCATGGGAGGCCCACCTACCACCATGTCAAAAAGGCACTGCACTTACATCTGATCATGGGAGGCCCCGCCTTCCACCATGTCAGAAAGGCTCACAGACTCATCACTTCCCCTTGGAAGGAACCTCGATCTGGAGAACACCAAGCTTCTCCCTGAAGTACTCAAACTTCACTCTGGCTAATGGCTTGGTCAACACATCAGCTATCTGCTCGTCCGTCGCAACATACTGGAGCTTCACTGCTCCTCTCTACACCATATCCCTAATATAGTGATATTTGATCTTGATATGCTTCAGCTTGTCATGGAACACCAGGTTCTCCGACAACTTCACACAACTCTGGTTGTCGCAATATATACAAGCAGCATCCAACTGGAGATCAAACAAGTCATATAGTAGCTTCCTCATCCACACTACCTCACAACTAGTCGAACAAGATGCGACATACTTTTCTTCGGTTGTACTCAGTGCCACGCAGGACTGCTTCCTGCTAAACCAAGAGATCGCACCAAATCCCATACTAAAGCAGCACCCTGGAGTGCTCTTCCTATCAATGGCACTTCCTTCCCAATCTGAATCCACATAACCCTCCAGGTTAATCTTCTGATTTTCCTCATACTTGAGTCTATAATCAACTGTACCATTTAGGTACCTCAGAATATGCTTTGCAGCAATCATGTGAACATGTATTGGATCCATCAGGAGCTGGCTCAATGTGTTCACAGCAAAGCAAATATCAGGTCTTGTGTTCATCAGGTACATCAACGATCCAATCATATGACAATACATCATAGCATCAACCGAATCTGATGAAGCATCACTCAATAGCTTCAGTTTCGATGCCATAGGTGTGGCCATGGCCTTGCAGTCCATCATCCCGAAGCTCTTCAAGATATCCACTACATACTTCCCTTGTCCAAGGAATATTCCATCTGTACTCCACCACGCCTCCATGCCTAGAAAGTAATGCATCATACCCAAGTCCTTCATCTTGAACTCGGCAGCAAGTCTCCTTCTTGCATCTTTAATGAGTTCTTCTTTACTTGTCAGGAACAGGTCATCGACATATAACAAGAGCATCACTGGTCTTCTGCCTTCAACCTTGAAGTAAAGGTTGGAATATTCTTTACTCTCAGTAAAGCCTAAAGCCATCAGTAAGCTATCCATCCTGTCATACCATGTCGAACCTCAGAATCTTCTGTAGTCACTCCCTCTGAAGCGGAGCATCATTCTCCCTCTTCCTTTCATACTGTATGTATTGAAACATTTTGTACTGGAGTGACAAGTAGCTTCCTCTGCTACTAATATTCTATGTATCCATCTAGGGTCACTAGATACCGAGATCCTCTATCTTGAACCTTTTGAAAAGTCATTCTCGCACCCATCTGTGAGCTCGTCATCCTCTATAGGCTTTCATCTTCAACCTTGTAGCAAAGGTTAAGATCTTCATCACTCTATGTGATCTTCAAGCTCCTCATGTATGTGTTACCCCATGGGTGCCTTCTGAGCTCGTACAAGGCCTTATTTAATTTACACACATGAGTATGCCTGTTGTTTGTGCCAAAAATTGTTCCCAGGCTATAAATAAACAAGCCAACACAATCTCAAAAAACTTAATAAAGTAAACTAGGTTTTAGGGTTTCTGAAATGTTTTCTTGGTTGTAAATTTGGTGACAAACAGGGTATACACTCATAAACCAAATAAAAATTGAATCATAAGCAAAGAAAGACAGAGATGCATCATATAATCACCAGAATCCAACAGAACATGATATTGAAGTTCATTCATAAAAGTTAAGCATTGCCAGCATACAAACATAGACCAGCAATGAATTTATCAGTTAAGCAACTAAACAAGTCAAAAAATGAAGCCAACATACAAACTGAAGGGTGAAAAGGATCATATATTTCATAATCTGTCATCAAATACATATAAGAGTTATGATACTTAGCTCACAAGCAAGTCCAAAAGACCTCCTGAAGTCCTCCAAAAAATCGAACCCTTTGCTCTCTTTCTCATCTATCTAAATACTGTTTTTACAAAATCAGTTAGGATCTAAACCCTAACTGCCCTCAACCAACTCATCGATGGGATAAAGTGAGATTATATTTACAAAATAAAATATTTCTTCAAAAGCATAACTAATAACTCACCAACTAAAGTGTTTCTCAAAAGACATTACAATAACTGACTAACTACCAAACTCAAAGGTCTTTTGCGGCCTCAGCTAGTAAGGCTATTCCATCCAAAGCTTGGGCCTTCTTCTTGGCTCTCTTCTGCTCATCTTCCATATTAGCTACCCTTTTTGTGAGTTCTTCATTCTACTGTTGCAAGTCTCTGATAGTCTGCTTCAGCTCTATACATTGCAAATCTGTGGCTCTCTTTCTCTTCAGGGCTTCCTTGGACACTATAGTAAGCTCTTAATAATGGTCATTTAATTCCTGCAAATCCTCCCTGAGTCTTCTGTTTGCTAGGATCAATCCATCATTCACTTCCTGCATGAAATCCATTTGATGTCTGTATTGTTTGACTGTTCTCTACAGGTTTTGCTTGTTTGAATCAAAAACCTTCCCTGCTGTAGTATCCTGCATATCATTGGGTAGCCATGGAATATCTAATTTTCTGAAAATGTCTTCATCATCTAGCAATGGATCTGAAGACACACCATGAACCATAGGGTTTTCCTGATTAACTGCTTCAGTTGGTGTTGTTTCCTCTATCAACTGCTGGTCTTCAGAATGAGAGACTTCAACCTCTTTTTTCTGTTGCTCTTTTAACATTTCATTTCTTAATTCTAAAAAGACTGTTGATAATTTAGTCTCGGTGAGACTAACCTCTTCTGCTGACTTTGATGGCTTTTTCCCCTTTGCATGATGAGAAACTAGAGTTTTCAAAACTGCTTCTTTCTTAATTTTTGGTTTTTCATCTGAAGAATCATCATCAATTATTGTTACCTCTTTTGAATTTAATCTAGGGTTTAACAATTTTTTCATATTCAATCTCAACTTGTTTCTTGGCCTAGTTTCAGCCCTCCAACCTGGGGCAAACTCTCCCAGCATTTTCAACGTTCTTCCTTGATGTCTTACTATAGCTAACTCTATGGCCATCACTTTGGTCTTCTTTTTCTTTGACTTCTCTGCTTTATTCTCTTGTCTGCATCATTCTATGTGGGTATCAACCCTAGCTTCAGTTTTTCCAGTGAACTCATCTTCCTCTAACAGATATCCCTCATCCTCAGATAGGATAGTGAGGGGACTCCTTTGCTGGGCCTGAAGGTCTTCTTCCTGTACAGCAACTTTTTTTGTGACAGTAGTTTTATCTTCATTGAAAGCTTCTGCTGGTGCCATGTGTTACATAGGCTGATCTTTCTTTTCTGTAAACAGTGAACATTTACCTTTACTGTCAACTGAAAACTTTTGAGGCTCATTGTCATCCTTCAAGGACTCTGGTGCTTCTTCAAGTTTAACCTATTTCTTGTATTCAACTTTGATTTTCTGACCTAGTTTCCTAAGTAGGGTTTTCCCCTTATCCACTTGTTTTTTGGTTTGCTGCTCCTCTTGCTTGATTTGAAAACCAGTCCAGAAAAGAAAATAATTCCATGTCTTCCCTTCCTTTTGTAGCGCAGTACTAATGATAAGCTTAATCAAACCATGGTGGAAGATGGAGTGTGAAGTATGATCTTGATGCCCCTTGACTCTACTCGACATCTTCTGTAGACTTTTGAACAAGAAGAAAGGAAGGTTCATTTTGGATTCACCAACCAAATGTTGTAAAAACCTAAAATGGTATTTGAAGACATAGGCATATCTGCCTTCACAGGTGATATATCTTTGTAAGATTCTAATGGGTTCCACCCACTCACTTCTGAAATTTTGGATTAGTATTCCTTTGCTCCAGTCTGGAGTAATACCAGGTAAAAGGTACCTCTGCACATTAAAAGTGAAAGGCAACTTTTTGAACCACATTTCACCTTCATTTTTTATTCCTGTAGCTTCAGCAGATAGCTCCACAGTTAACTTGAATCTCAGTGTATCAAAAACTATCATGTCCTGGTTATAGCTTTTGGCAAATTGATAAGAGACCTCAGTGTTGTAACCATCGATCTTTTTGAAGAAATATAGCCACCCAGAATTCTGGAAAAGCTCTGCACAACCTGGGAATTAATCAATCCAGCTTAAATCAGTGGGCTCAGCCCTATTTATTTTGCCACTTTTACCCATCTGCTTTCAATGGCTGAATTCTGTGTACTTCTAGGGCTCTGTTAATGACCTAATAGCTGCTTTTTCCTTCTCAAACCTCTAAGGTTTTGATAATCAGCTTTCCTCAATTTTCCTTGACTGCTTTCTTTTTGTTTTCCAATGCAAGATAAGCTTTACCACAGGCTCAAGTGATTTAGGTCACAGAGTGCTCCACATTCTTCACTAAAATTGCTGGTGAAACTAGCTATCATCCCAGCTGCTCATTTAGATACTAGACCATCTCCAGAAAGTATAACAACACCTGTGTATTGTAGTGATAATGAGAGCACCTTATGTCTTGTTCATTTTCTGCCCCAACTTGGATTTAACAACAAAACCAGTTATCTTTCTAGCATGTAATCAGACTAGGTCTTCAAGCACTTGATATGATCAGCTCACTTATTGTATTAGTTACAAGTAACCATTGAATCCATGAAACCTTGGTCACTACATACTATACAGCTCTTCACATCACCACATTTTCAGGATTTACAAGGTCATGCTCAATAAAAACTGCTATTTTTCAACTAGTCACTCACCAATACATCTAATATCCTCTTAGACCGATATCTCTTCGACAGGAATGCTGTTAAAAGCATATATTAATGTTCTCCTTAACCAATTTTAACAAAACAAGCTTTTACTATGAAAGCCCCAATTTAACGGTCACTATTAGGCTATCGCAGAATACCTTATTCCTGCACTGCTACAGATGCTTAAAATGGATGCCTAAGCTGCCTGATTGTCCAATTTAGCCATACAAGTGTCTTCATGCGTCCAATTTGATTCCAGGTGGCGAAACCAGAAATCCCTAAATGCTCTCTGCAACGGTGAAAACCTTAACTCCCCTTCATAACTGCAGCTTCCGGATTTTGGGCAAATTTCTTAGCTCCACTTAGTCTCTAACTCCGTAATTCATGAATGAAGAACTCCTTTCCCTTCAATCCAGGCTCGTTTGTCAACCTGTGCCAATTCATCCAACTCTCACTAATGATTTGCCACGATCTCTTTCCTGCTGTCAAACGCGCCTGTTTGCATGATGATTACTGGAGCAACACCTATCAAAATCCTCAAATCATGCGATTAGTCACTTAGGAATTGAAATCATGCGAAAATTCAGCTTAAAAAACGGTGATTTCGGAGCGCGTGATATTCTTGTAGCGCCGCTGTGTTAATTTTTCATGGTTGCGCTACAAGAATAATTTGAACTCAATTTTGGCGCAATTTTAATCATTTTTTCCACTTTGCATGAGGTTTAAGTGATGTTTAAGTGATAACTATGCTCATGCTATGATTTGTGAATCCATTATTCAACATAATGACCTTTAGAACTGTTGGAGCAGGATCCCGCAGCTACAGAAGAAGCTGCTAGTTTTGGCGGAAAGAGAGAAGTTTTGGCGGAAAAAGGACAGGGCGGAGCTACGACGCCGTAGCACGTTTCCAGCTGGAGAGCAGAGCCGGAAACCATGACTTTTGGGATAGAAGAGTCAAGAAGGCAACGGTACCTAAGCGGCCGAGAGAAGAAAGCTCAACCACTGCATTGAAGGCAGCGGCGGAAGACAGGAGGGCTCAGCGACCCTCATAAAGAAGAAGAAGCAACGAGGCTCAAGCATTGAAGGCGAAGGACAGAACGAGAAGCGGTGCATAGTACCCATGGTCAGTGCCGGGAAGCATGGAAGACTGCATAGAGCTGCGGTGTGACGGGAAGCGGCTACCTCAAGGACAGAGAGGACCGACTGTCACTATTTAGGGTATGGGTTTACTGTTGGGACAGGCCCACAGTGTTGTAATGGCACGACCTTCGGGCTGCCTATAAAAGCTTGCATTTTTGTATTGTAAATGGTTAGCTAATTAGTCAGTAGATAGTTGGTCAGTTGATAGTTTTGTAGATTCAGGAATCAGTCAGACAGACTGCGTTGTAACGATCCAGACACCTAGTTGTCTGTGAGTCATTTGAGTCTGTATGTAACCATTCACAGAGAGAACAGAGAGGGAAGGATATATTGGAAGATGGAAACATAGAGATAGACCAGAGGTCTAGAAGAGACCTCGCGCTGCATATGCAGTGCAACAGACTGTGCTAACTTCCCTCAAGATATATAATAGAAGCACAGTTTGGTGGACGTAGCTCCCATCCCGGGGGTGAACCACGTTAAATCTGTGTGTTATGTGTTGTATGGATGTGATTGTATTTGCTTATTGTTACTGGTTATTATGCATATAATGATAGTAGCAGTAGATGAATGTATGTATTGTTCCGCTCATGATAATGCAAGAGGATAAAGCTAAGTTGAAGCATTGTAGTAGGATGTTTAAAGACTCCTTTACGTCTGTCTCTAATGACCAGTTACTCACAATATACTTCTGAGAAGTAGAGTTCCGCACATCAGCACAATCAACGTTAAGAGCGCAAGGTCGTAGTGGTAAGATATCGCAGAGAGGCGGTATCGCATCGGCAGAGGAGCTGCGGTGCGTAAGACTGCGAGCTGAGGGCTTAGCGTTGAGGAGAGGACGGGTGTTCCGCGGTGTGCAGAGATGCGGTAAGGTTGGGAATATTGTGGGTAAGTGGAAGTTGTGCGACGCGAGAGGAAATTGTATGACTTGCGCGGGGTTAAGCATCGCACGGGTAAAAGTGCTGCGAGTAGAAGGGGACGTGCGATGCGCAGAGCTAGTTGATCTAGTGGCACGCATGAGAAGGAGAAAAGAAGTAGGATGCACAGAACCTGGTCCAAGACACTTGAGTCTTGGCCAACCCATTAGATTCACTTCGGGTGAGACTTCAGATCGCTTCGCGGTCTGTCGCCGAAAGGGCCAGTGAGTTTGGGGTGTTGTTGATTAATTATAGTAAACTCGGGTCTGCCCATGCAATCAACAAATGGTTCCGTTGCCGGTTTAAACGACTGGGAGTCCATGTTCTGTTGGCATCCTACGCGAGAAGAATTTCACCAGTGGCTGGATTCAGACTTAAGGGAGTTCGCCAAGAAAGAGAACAGGAGTCCGAGACTAAGCACAGAGGCCTTGATAGAGAAGCACATCGCTTCAGACATACACGCTATATTTTTTGTAACCTACGGAAACGAGCTTTTCGATTGGTTATCCAAGTTGACAGATAGCAACACATTCAAGAAGAAAAGAAACATCGTCTGGACACCGGAGCTGATTCAGACCGTACAGAACCTTGACAACCCGATTACGAGAGCAGTGGACTTCTGGCTCACTAGTGTGCTAGAAGGCTACGTTACAGAGTTTGCAGTTGACCAGAGAAAGAGCTTCAGCGCAGCCGAACGATACTTCTTCAAAGGATATCGCGGTAAGTCCCTAAGATCTCTAAACTTGTCCCTTAAGATGTTGCTATATGAAAAAGGAACAATGGATCTAGTCTCAGATGAATAAGTAAAGCTAGTAATGTCACAAGAGTTTGAAAGTGATTTTGATGACATTGGACGAACACGGAGTGGAAAGAAGTATAAAGTAGCATTTAGTTCTCTTATATTTGAAGACAGTTCAAACAGTATTAGACAGCAGAGCCCTAGCACCACCGAAGAACCAGAGGGGGGTATCCCTTACCACCCCTATACTCCATAGAAGCAGACAGGGACTCAGAATAATACCGTAGGTACTCCATCTAGTAGTTCACAGTCAGTACCTACTCCCGTTACAGCACCTTCACCTACACCGCTGAGTGGTAGTACTCCAGTCAGTCAGAACCCACCACAGAGAAATAGAATGGGAGACGACATGAAGCTACCTATTTTTAAAGGTACCGGAGCAGAAGACCCGGAACAACACCGGTTCCTATGCGAAGCTATGTGGACCATTAAAACAATCAACGATGATAACCTTAAACTTGTACAGTTGGTTACCACACTCAGAGATAGAGCCTTGACATGGTACATAAAGTATACTACATTACCTAAGACGCTCGCCCAGGTCAAGAATGCCCTGATTAAAGAGTTCAAGAAACCTAAATCTGAGTCTCAGTGCATTACAGAGCTTAAGGATATTAAACAGCTACCATCAGAGTCAGTATGGGACTTTGACCAGAAATTCAAAGCTCTTATAGACCAAGTAAGTTTTGAGTTTGCACCGAAGCAGCATAAGGAATGGTTTATTGCAGCACTGCTCCCTCATATCAGAATGCCACTAATGCAACAAAAACTCACTACTCAAGATGAAGCGCTGGAGATGGCAATGAAACTAGAGGCTTCACCTTTAGCAGAAACCAATACAGGGATGACAACTCTACAGACCCAGTTGGCCAACCTCACCTTACAGATACACGAACTTAAAAAAGGGAAAGAGGCTATGCAAGACATATGGTGCATAAAGTGCAGAGAACAGGGCCACAGTAAAGACAACTGTCCAGTCTTTGCAGAATATTTAGCGTTAGGGGCTCCTACCCCCTTACCACGAACACGAGGGCCATGGTGTGAAATATGTAGAACTCCAGGACATCCACCTTAGCAATGCCCTTTGCTTCAAAAGTACGTCCAGACACCTAAAAATCTCTATTGTATCTTCTGTAAATCCGTGGGGCATGATCCACAAGATTGCCGAGCTTATGATCTCCTGTCAGAAAGAACACAGGATGTGTACAGAGTCCAAGCAGACACACAGGGTCCAGCAACAGGAACACAGCCGGCTCAGCCGTATGGAGGCCGAGGAGGAGGATTCAGAGGACGAGGCCATGGAGGAGGCTTCGCAAGAGAAGGAGGTTTTGGTCAAGGTCGTGGACCAGTCACTTGTTATAATTGTGGGATTGTCGGACACTATGCTAGGGACTGCCAGAACGCCACTACTACTTGTAATTACTGCAAATCTTACAAGCATACCATAGAAGAGTGTCCCATCTTGATAGCTAAGATCAGAGATCCTAAACCAGTTGCACACTAGAACATCCAGCTTATTGCTGGTGAACCTAAGGAACCAGAACCAGCAATTAACATTGTGACTCGGAGCGGTGCTTCCACCAGTGGCACATCGCAGGAGACCGGACAGAACACAAGTCAGGGGTGGGTGCGCAGAGCTCCTACTAAAGCAACTGCACTCAACCTACAGAAGAATAAGGAGACCTTTTACGAAGCTAAGGCTTCCTTTGATGAACCTACACTAGCAGGACCGCAGGTACCGCCGTCTAGGGGCGTACCGCAGCAAGTACCTTGTAGCGATAACCCTGAGCAGGCACAACAGGCTACCACATCCGGAAGATGTGACGAGGATGAATCGACAGGAAGTATACAATCCTTCCTGCACAGCTGCTTGAAACTCCTGAGAAATGATAAAGCTGTTGGTGAGCTACAGCGTATGATAGATCAGTGTCAGCAACCCTCTCTCTCGGACAGTGCACACCGCGCTGTCCATAATATTACAAGACATGCAAGGACATGAAGAGAGATGAAATTCATAGCCCAGATTGGTGACTTTGAAATGGATGAGGTTGTCTTAGACCTAGGATCAGAGGTGAACGTTCTAACCAAGCAGACGTGGGAACAGATGGGTAGTCCTCAGTTAGCCCTATCACCTATCCACCTGAGACTAGCTAATCAGCAGCGAGTATCACCATTGGGTCGATTATCGCAGGTGCCAGTTGATATTGACAGAGTTTGTACTTTTGTGGACTTCGAGGTTATAGAAATCATTGGTGACAGTCGACCGTATCCAGCACTACTGAGTATTGATTGGGCAATTGGCAGCAAAGCTGTCATTGACCTAAAGAAAAGACAAATGACCTTTGAGGATGCGCGGATCCAGGTCATCGCACCGCTGGATCCTTACCAAGGACCTAGATATATCGAACCTATCCGAGCAGAGGAAGAGGCACATAATATGGAGAGTCTCTACCAGATGACAGCAAACCAGAATGACTATATCAATCCCACTGCAGAAGGGCATATTAGTTGGCAATGCGACAGCTCATGCGCATCGGATTCGGATGTTGGTCTAGAAAACTGGCAGAACAGACTCTACGAAGTATCATCGCACAGATGTGCATTTATAAGTAAGTCACTGCGATGGATTGGTGCCGAGATCGCTGAGACTCCATCATATCATGGTTTGACAGACATCCAAGATTTTCTCGAACAATTTGAG
>LPNX010215891.1:92906-125250 GCA_001517045.1 Pseudotsuga menziesii | reverse complement strand
ATATATATTTTGCTGAGTGATTTATCCCTAGTTGAAACCTAAACTTAAATGAGGATGGTCATAGTCATCTGGAAGGAGGCCAGTTGCAAAAGGTAATTGCCCCGAAACTGACTTGAGTCTTTGATTCAATTTCCGATTACTTTGAACGCCAATAAAGTTAATATGGGATTGTAAAATGATACAGAGAGAAAATATGAGAGTCTATTCGCACTGTGATTTTCATTCTCATGTAGGGTTTGAAAATATCTTATTTCTTTGACATATGGAACCATGTATAGAAGTAAATGGGATTATTTCAAAACAACAATTTTTTTGGCGAGGGGAGGATTTCAGGTAGGAAATTGCATAGTTCTTCTATGTTGTTGTTTATAAAATTTGAAGTAGGAAAATGCAAAGTTCTTCCATGTTTATTTGGAAAGTTTCAGGTTAGAAATTGCATGGTTTCTTTTTTTGAATGTTTTTTTTTTTCAAGTTTAAGTGTTAGGTAAAATATTTATAATTTTTTTATGTTTTTTTTTAAGTTTTACATATATGAAATAATATAGTTTCTTCATGTTTTTTTTAAATTGTTAACTTTCTTTATGTTTTTTTAAGTGGTCAAAATCTTATTTTTCTTTGGGAGGATGTTTTTTATTTTTCATAATTCTTCCTTGTTTATTTTTACTTTTTATTTTTGAAATTGTATAGTTTTCCAAGTTTTTTCCCTTTTTAAGCGATTTAAAACTTTGAAAAATCTCATTCTACAATTGTATTCTATATGATTTTTTCAATAAATATATCTTATGTACATACTTCTAATAAAAATGAAAATTTCAAAATCAGTTTGAATAAAAAATATAATAAATACTTTACTCTAGAAACTTTTATTTGAAAAAACATATAATAGAAAAAAAATGTAATACATCTTAAGGATGCAATGAGTGTATCATCAAAAGATTAAAAATAAATAAAAATTTTATGTTATAAAAAGTTTCTTGACCTTGTTCAACCAAATTGCAATGACTCATCCTAGTCTTGGATATTGTGGAGGACTAAGAATGCTTTCTCCTAAAATTCCTAGGAGATAAGGGAATAGCAGCTTCACTAGCTAGAGTAGTGGTAGGTGGAATGGAGAAGGGAGTCTCTTCAAAACTAAGTTTGGAATATTATATGGTAGCTTCTAATTATTTGATTTTTCTCTTTCCATTTTTTCCATTTCATGTGTGCCATGTCGTCATAAATTATTTTTGGCAAAAGCAATCATCAACTATATCAAGAAAAAATTATAGATTTATCCTTGTATTGATAATTTCAAGAGAGAGCAATTTTTATTGAGTAAATAATTCTCTAATAGAAAAACTTTAACTATTATTTGATCCTACCATCAATGAATACCTACAACAACCTAGCGGGATTTCTTTAGTAATGACAACCCATTTATATCAAGTGACTATCCACTAACTATCTAATTTGTCTTATTCAAAGAAAATAACTTTATACATTATTGTACTAACTCCTAAAAAATCAAAATTAGGGAGGTCAGGGTAGCACCCTAACACGCCCCCCCTTTGAAAGCAATGTTTTAATGAAGGCTAGAGCTATGAAAATTATTGTAAAATTGGTACTTATTCCCAAGTGGCATCTTCAAGTTGCATATATTTCCTCTAAAATAGAACTTATATACAATGTATGGGCATTGTAACAACTCCAAAATTCCATGAAAAAAAAAAAATTGGTACAGAGTGTTTATATCATTATAAGACCTAATCCGATTTCACATAGCTTTTAAGAACTATTATAAACCCTACATTCCATTTTCTACCTAGGACTTAGCTTATAATGAAAATTCTGTAAAAATAATACTTAACAACTCAAATATGACGGCTCCATTTATGCATCATATAACGCTATATTGGTATACATGTTTAAAGTCTTATGATAAATTTACATGTTTCAAAAGTTAATGTGTTATCCCTACCTTGTCGTAAGTTAGAGTTTGTTTGCTTATCTTGTATGGATTCTTCATGCTTTAATATTTTAATTCCTCTACTTACAAACCCTATTTCAATGCTAGGGTTACATGGTTATAGGTATTACTATAGCTTATGTAAGCTAAAGCATCTTTTTAAACTTGAATTAATGTAGTTGTTTCTCAAATGAAAGGTTATTCCCACCCCCCCTTGTTTACCTAAACAACCTAAGGATCTAAGGGTGACAAGCACCAAGGTGACATTTATATGACTAAGGGAAAACAATGAGTTCAAAAATGATTTTGCACCATAACTATCAATTGATCATTTTATATTATGCTTGACCTAGTTTAACTTATTTATACCATGGATTTGTCATGCCATCGAAAATGTTCTAAACTATAGAGAGTGGATGTAGAAAACATTGATCTACGTGGAGGTAGGTGAAACAGTAAAAGTGTCGATGTGAAAGGGCTTGTGGTGACTCCCATTAGGAGAAAGGGTAAAATCCTAAGTCAAAGTGAAAGGGTTTTAGTTTTCTGTGTTTTCTTCTGCGTCGTTTAATGGTGAGGAGGGTCGAGGGCTCTTGGCCCTTCCAGCAAAGGATGGATTCGACCATGCGTCTTCTCATATAAAACTGAGAATGACAATACTACACCACCTTTGTTGCTCCTGGCCTAGGTAGTGGTTAAAACTTTAATGAGTCACAGTCTCTACCTACCACATGCTCCTTTCTAGAGACATCATGTAATATCCTGATTTTGACCCCTATTCCATTAAAATTGTATATGATGTAAATACCATTATTAAATCATGGTGAGGAGCTAAAGGCCAAGGTGCAAAAATCATTTTAGTGTTTTATGTATCGAAAATTAAAAACGATGCATTTGGTTATCATGCTAGTGAGGAACATTATAAATTGAGACATCATGTAAATATGAAATTAATAAAAAAATACCCACAACTAGCTATGCAATGCAACAAGAGATGGGGCCATGTTGTCAGAAGGAATAGGGAGGGAAATAATTCAAACCCTTGAGCCAATAATGTAAATACAAATGTCAATCAGAGAACCCATAAAGCTCTCAACTACCCATTTTGTCTTTTGTGCCCAATCATTTAATTCTTCCAGAAGTTAGTTGAGGTAGTTAATGCCTTGGAAATAGAAGAGTATGGTAGTCAATTTCGTATTGGGGAAATCCATCATTTTTAAAAAATGTATTTTTACTTATGGGGCAAGAAAACTCCAAGAAATGGGTGCCCAAGCCATTATTCACCTAGGCATTTCTCTTCCTCATGGAGCTAGAGCATCTAGGGCATTTTTCCCTCATGTTTTTTGTTGATTACTCATCTATCCATGTTGGGAAATCTATTTTGGTATTGCATAGTGGCTAATAAGCATAGATTCACGATTTAGGGGTTTGGAGAGGTCATTTTTTCTTTCATAATTCCCATCAGTGTTTGCTGAAATAGAATTTGTTATTAGAGGGTTGTTTTCCCTTCTCCGATTTTTTGTTTTTGGTTTTGAGGGCATTTTTCTTTATGCCCAACAGTTGTATTTTTCTATTATGTGCATCCTTGTTTTGGTCTAAAAGTCTTGGGAGTGGAATAGGCTCAGAATTGGCTTGATAAACCTAGTGAAGAGAGGAACCTCACAAAGATATCGAGAGGGGCATGCTAATATTCTATGTACACCCTGAAGAGTACTAAAAGGGAAGGTATGGCCTAAGGGAATTTGTCCTTGTGTTGGGTGTGTAGGTATTGTGGATGCCAAGATAGATATATCTTATGCACGTGTCCATAGCTCTGTGGTTGAGCTCACTAGCTTAGGAATTCTACCTTTCCACTTCCTTAGCAGCCTCATAAATCCAACTATAGACTGGCTTGGCTGAACCTTGGTGTGTATTTGGCTATGTGTGAGCTTGTTGTTCCCTAGTTCCTTGTGGAAATCATGCCCAACTTGGGGGTGGAAGTTGTGGTAATATATTGATGAGCACAAATGGCCTATGGCTCGGTGGAACATTACAGCAACATTGCTAGTTGCAGGACAACTCATTTGCAAGATAAGTGCTCTCTTGTATTTTATGTATTAATCCTGCAATTGTATTTGTTTTATGAATGATTATGAACATATGAATGTGTTGAATGAGATTTATTCCACTGTATTTTGATGTATTATGCATATGTAAATGTCTTTACTTTCAATCCATTTGTTTATGTTCATGGGGCTACATGCCCAATTATGATGGTAGCAGTGAGTGAGTTGCGTCCTCTCCATCGACGAGATGAGGGGAGGGGATGTGACACTTAGCCACAGGTTCCTTCCCAGAGATGTTGCCACAGCTTCCTTCACTGAGATTTCAAGTTGCGGATAAGTTGTTACTTCGTTTCAGTTTGTATTCAGTTTGATGTAAATATTTAATGAAGGCAAAAGATAGATTTCAAAGTTTAACCTCTATGCATTGTTGAACTGGAAGGAGGTTTTGATGGATTCTTTCTGAATGAAGATTTTCTTGAGTGAAAAAGGGTCAAGGGTAACAGACATTGTAAGGGTTCTCATAAGACCTATGAACCTTGGAACCCTCCGATCCTTGACAGTCTATGGTGTGAAAATGAAAAGTGGAAAATAGTTTCCTTTTGGGTTTGTCTTCATTTGGGAGAATACAAGGGTTTCAACATGCCCCTTAGTTTTTTGGTAAACGCTCTCATTAATGCAAGAGATATAAGTTGTTTATAAGCCTATGGGCTATGATAGGGTTTCTATTTTAAAAAATTCCCCTTTTTGGTTACAAACCGTGGACTCTGTGTGGGAAGTTGCAATGTGGTTGTTTGGAAATATTGAAGTTATTACCGTAAGAGTTTAGTAAGGTTTATGGGAAATACACAATCGCTGTGATTTTTTCAATTTTGTTTGAAATCCTTCAAAGTGTACTACTTTGTAAACTTGATACATGATTTATTATTTTGTGAAATAATTTGTGTTGTTTTTGTTTACGACTACTGCATTCATGTTTTTGAAAGGAATGCCAACATTGCCAAAAGTAGATCATTCGAAAAAACTTGAAGAAAACAAGAGTTTAGAAAAAAAAGGGAAAGACAAGTTACCAACATAATGCATTGTAGAATGCATTCTTTGCTAGAATATTGAATACATTCACTCACCCAACAAGAGTTTAGTAAAAAAAAATGGAAATACAATATCTAGATGCACAAAAATAGAGTTTTTTCCGCTAATTATACAATATTTTATGTATCCCTAATAATTCCTTTTTGACAAAGAAATTAATGCTTACACTTATCCCCATCACAACCTTCACCAATACCACCAATTTGGCTGGTTGGTTTAATTAAAAATTAGATATATGACTTATTGGTTTAGTAAAAAATAAGGTGTTCCGACAGTAGGGGATTTTGAAAAATAGATTTGTTGGGAAGTTCGTGAGGTCATAACTTATTTTTGAATTTTGATTTGTTTGCATTTGTACTTATTTCCTCATTTTATGATTATATCACAGGTTTAATTCCAGGATTAGTACTAACATCTTTTAGGTTCGAAGACGCTTGCGTTTCATGCTGAAGTGATTTTCAAAAATCACAAAATATTTTCAATAAACATATCTCATTGAAAGCTTGGAGGAGCTTAATTTTTAATCACACATGTCATGACATTTTCCACTACATAGCAACTTTTCATAAATCCAATTACGGCATGACATGATCACTTACCCTTCTCCTTTCAAAGCTTATCAGTCATCCATGTTGGAGTCTAGTGTTCCATTGCTTTACACATCATGAATTCTCGCATGTCTACTTTTTTTATTTGCATACATTTTGCTTCATCTTGATTTCATCTTTTTCCTTATGAATAAAACCATTCAACTCCCTTTCCATGATTACATTTCTTTGTTTTCCTTTCCATAAGTACTCTTGATACTGAGATATTTTTATCCATAGTCCTACCAATCATTTTGTACAACTCATGTTGACTGATGCAGGATTCCTTAAGTCCCACTGTTCAACAAGTCTTGCCCCATTGACCTTAGCACCTTATCTGGGATAGAGACTAGAGTTCCTTTTTGAGTACCTTGAGGCTTGCATGCCTTAATGGAACATTCTATCGCTAGAAATCATGGGAATACATCAATGTCCCTTGATGGTTAGATATTACAAGTGGCTCAACACCAGCTCATTTATTCGCACTTCGCAAGATGTACTTTGGGTACCTTGGCACTCATTGACATCAATGGTGAGTTTGTCTCGCATTGGTTAACAACATCCATCAATGGTTGGTAATCCAATGACTTCTTTCCATGCTCAACATCGACACATTTATTCGCATCGTAAGAATGTACCATCGTGTTTTGTAGCAGGTGAAGACTATATGCTTTTCATGACACCATCAACAATTATTTTGCAGCAGCATACTTCCATCCATATGTGAGTACAACAATTCCATTTTCATCTTCTTACTTCATTCAACCAAGCAATAGTTCAGGTTCCCTCACGTCACAGTCCATGATCCAACAGCCGCATCAACCACATTCCTATTGCACTGTTCATCAATTTTTTTGGTAAGTGGAGGTATGTTGTTTTCTAATATTTAACAATGTAATTCCTTAACTGCTAGAAAATGAATGAATTTGGAAAATTCCCTTGCCATTTTACATTATCTTACTCATTTCCATAAACTTAACACACCTTTAGTTGGGGGTTGGGGTGCGGCAGGGGGGGGGGGGTATATTAATTACCATTTATAGATACCATCATCTCATTTACCATTGACCAACATGTCTCTTCCAAATTACACTTTGTTACAATTTCATATGGTTTTGGCATGATTCATAAACATGACGAAAATGTACATTGATGGCTTATCATTTCCAATGTATCTATACTTTCAAATCTTATGCACTGCATCCATAAAAATGAATTAATTTTGTTCACACAAGAACCAACCATAAGAAAACAAGTAAAAGAAATGAATGTTGTTAACACAAGAACCAACATTTTACATATTCATGGTTGTCACACAAGAGCCAACCATAACTAAAATCAGTTGATACTCATGTATTTCACATCATGGAATGATTTATTGTTAAAAACATTGTCATGCAATGCCAAAGTTAAAAAGGCTTATGCACCGTTGCATAAGGACATGCAACAAGTTCAATTCGGGGGGGGATGTTTGGTTTCCCAAATGATGTATTTTCATTCTATTTTTTATTCACTATTCCTCATACTCATCCCTATTCATCACTCCATTAATCATTTCTTGTACCATTTTCATAAATAAATATGGGTTACCTTGTTATTTTCCAGTTTATATATTTTTAAGTATTTTAAGAGAATTTATGATTAAATATTAAAAAATTTAAATGTTTTCATTTATATCTCAAACTTGTGTGAACTTTGTGATGTGTAGGAATATTTGAATATTTTCAACAAATGGATTATTCAAAAGATTCTCAAATATTTCCTCCACCTTATGAATATTTAAAGATAATTATTAAAGATAATTCCAAAGAGGAATATCATGAGATAATTTGTGCGGATTTGTGAGGATAAACATTTTGTAATTATGGAAAATAGGTTTAGAGAAAAGTGGATATATATTTCAAAACATTCATGTATAAATAAGAGGGTCTTCTCCTCATTTGGGAGGAGGCCTCTCTAGTGGCATGGAAGTAGAGAATAGTTTATGTAGAGTCTTTTGAGAATTAGTCATGGATTTTATTCTTTTGTAATGGATTTGATGTTTTAGAATAAATAGTTTGATTTCTCCATATTGATTTTGATTTATTTATTATGAATTAGTAGTGTTAATATTATGTGATCTCATATGTCAAATGTTGATTGTTTTAGATTAGTTTATTTCATGCAATTTCATGCTTTCGTAGATTAGATTTATTTTCATACCATTTCATTCTTTCCTAATTAGATTCAATTTCATTCGTTTGTTTTATTTATAAGCATTAGATTAGATTTCTTTCACAAAATTTCTTGCTTATCTAGATTTACAGTCGCATGTGTGTTTCCTTTTCAAACATTAGAATAGGTTAGGTGATCCTTCATATATTTTGTTTGCACCTCTAATGTTATACTCTTCCCAGATTGATAATTTATGTTGAAATAACTATCATATATTTTTCTTGATGGGGTGGTTGTTATTGTGAGCAGTTGTAGGTGCATTCAAAGACAATTGTACAACACCTTGACTAGATACACCATTTTCCACTGATTCAATCACACCATCAGTGTGTGGCCTAGGAGCAATTTTGATTAGATCGCCATCTACTCTAGGATTAATGCAAAGTATCTCCTACAACATCCTAGACTGTGAATAAACCAAAATTGATGGGCTTTATGATGAATATCTCCTCTATGGTTATCCCTGAAAGGACCACATCAATCAATATGAGCAGTTGTAGTGACTTAGTAAACCAATTCCTAAAGAAATCATAATAAATTTGTGCTTTTATCAAGCAACATATCCTCCCCACTTCATGGATATGATTACTCCCCACTTCATGGATATGATTAGAGATGTGAGTATACTTGTCACATTTGAATTAATTCAAGAGTTCAACCTCACTATAATAGGTAGCTAGTAGTTGTAAATAGCTAGTGAAGGAAATTCATAGCAATAGAATTAAAGTTTCAGAAGGAATCTCTTTGCAACTCAATATGCCACTTAGCATCTACTCCAATTAAATTCCTTTAGAAGAGGAAAACCTGAAGTGAATCATCCATCAATGAGTTTCAAAAAAACCAAATATGGAATGTCATCACATGGTTGGAAAAGTACTCCTTATGATTTCATTCAAGATTAGGAATGTTTGAAGAGATATTTGTGGGTATGTGGGGCTGAATAGTGCCATAAAGCATCGATTCATGAATCGATTTAGTTAAATTAGGTAAATTCAAATTAGTAAAAAATTCCAACTTGGCCTAATACATATGGTTCCAACTCTAAGGAGCATTTAGCTTCCCATTGATTTGTGTTGGTAAAGGATTAACCCAAAATGTAAGGATTAGTACTATGTATCATGAAAGTTTGATTATTATGTCCAAAAGTGTGGTTTTGGTCATATTGTGTCAACACAAATGGAGTGGTGGTCACAATTCCTTTGAGTATGCACCTCATCCACATGAATTATTGGCTTCCTTTAGGAGCACTAATAGTCGCCACATTTACCATGTGCATCCCTCTTATGTTAAATGAAGGAATAATTCCCTGTGTCATATTGTCTCCTAAGGGAATTTTGACATTGGTGACCCCTATTCTACAAAAATTCATATTACCTTATGGAACATTGAATCCTAGAGGAACACTAGAGTTCATACCTCCAAATCCTTGGAAATGTGTGCTACCTTAATTAATTTTAGAGCCAAGGTTAAATATAGTCACGATAGAAGGAGTAGGAATATGCATATTTCTGCCATTGGATGGATACCCATGGAAGGGAATTGAGGGACCATTGCTAGAAGTGACGGTGCTTTATATTACATGAAGAAGGTTAGTGGTCATAGGTTGGAAGCCTGAAAACACAATCCCAAAAGAGAAGGGATTGGTTCCTTGTAACACATATGTAGACCCACTAATTAGAGGGATATTCGATGAATTAACTCCTCCACCAGACACTAATGAGGACGAAAAAATCCATCCAGATGAAACTTTGGATGGCACAATAGGATTGATTCCTCCTTAAGGATTGGAACTAACCAGGGGAATAATATCCCTAGTAATAGGTACTTCTCTTAAATTTACATATTAGACCAGTCAAATAATAGACCGTTGATTCTAGGGATTGGTGTATCAGACTCGTGGTTGCATATAGAACCAATATTTCAAAGTGGATTCAATTAGATTGTTGGGTCTTAGATATATTATATATGAATAGGACCTAGGTTTTCTTCAAGAGGAGGGGGTGATATTCTTGGAGTATTATTAAAAGGCCCTTGATAGTCACTAGTGAATATCTCCTCTGATAACATGTACTACTCACTAGATCTTGGAGGTGTGTTTTATTCTTCATGATTGATATTAGGTTCTTGGTTCTATTATTCTTCTTGTTGTAGGGGTAGATTTTTGTGATCCAATCTTCACTTATGAGTAGGTAACTATATATTTTCAGGAGAAATCTCTTGAATTCTTCTAAACCTACACAAAGGTTGATCGGCCACAATGTATTACTAAAGACACAAAAATATGAACTTTACAAATTGAAACTAAAACAATCAACATACATTAGAAAAGTTACTAAAATATTTAAATAAGTAAAATAACTTCCCAATGATAAGAACTAGTTGATTGTCACTAGATTCCAGTAAGTGAAGAGCAAAAAATAAGGGCCTTTCGAAGGTCATCCTGCTAGGATGATTAGGGACCAAGACCAACTAGTGAAGGTTTGGATGAGACAATTATGCCAGCCTTCACACAACAATCACCATGGGTTCAAGTACTCACCTTAGGTGAATACCCTCCAAAGGATATAAGACACATATTCTACGCTTTCCTTAGATACCATAATATGTTCTCATTGCAGTCACTTGTGAGGATCCTAGGAAAGGAATCTATGGATACCAGTTCACTCTAGGTAGTCATCCATAACGGTCATTAGAAAGGGATTTTAGGAATTGGAAGGGAACGTAAGACAGAAGTCCCATACCCAAAAGTATTAGTAAGTAGTGGTGCCACCCCAAAAACTTGCCACACTTGAACAACCCCCAAGCACCCATAACTTCACTAATCTATGCAATCTAGGACAATCTTTCAACTAGAACTAGATTTACCTACCACTTGACATCTATGTTAGAGGCACTTTCCCAACAATTAATTTTATTTACTAAAAGATTTAAAACCATTTAGATGTTCCTAGCATCATTCTTATGTGGCCTTGCAAAGTGAACTCTACAATCCTATTACCAAGGCCCTAGAACCTAGGCTATTAGTGATTTTATAAACAAAATAAATTTTCCTAGTTCTTTTATGCTTCCACTTATTCAAAAAAAAAAAAATCTTGATTCAAAATATGAAGAAACAAATGCCCCTAAACATATTCAAATTCTTTTGCGAATGTTCACACTCTTTCAAAAGAAACTAAGGCACTTTCAATTCCATGTAATCATTCTTGCAAACAACTATTTTTCACTTCAAAATCAAATGCAATGACGATCCAAAATTTTCCTTTTTGAAGAAAAATGCAACTTCAAAATAACATATATTTTCATGCAAACAACAAAATAAAGCTTGATATGCCTCAAAATAATGTGAAAATTACTTCTAACACTAATGTTTTTTACTAATTTTGCAAGAAAAGTTCAATAACAACCTTATCAAACAAATGTTCTTATACACAAACAAGACAAAAATGGTCTACTAGGAAAACAATGTTCTTGAAGTTCAATCCCTTAAAACAAGGAAACAAGAAGCACAAACAAATAGATTGCTCTCATGGACTTTCACACTTGAGGCTTTACCAACTCACAATCCACAAAAAGAAAACAAGGCAAAACACCTAATTTCTTTTTCACAATTTTACCTAATTTCAAAGCAAATGCACTCCTAAACATCAACTAGATCAGTCTAAGTAGGGTACTCGAGATCCTACAATACCCAAGGAATCGAATCAAATCAAGTCATTTTAAGAAAAAGAGGAAAAAATTTGCAAAAAGTAGGAAATTATGTCTCATTCGCACTATTCGAAATAGAGAGCATGAACATTCATGCATGTTACCATACAGGGCACAAATTTACCCTACCAAACACACTTATATCCACTAGGGAGTGGGAATGGTACCTAAGATGGACTATTTTTAGCAAAAATCAAGGAAACCTCAAATTGTTTGGAATTTTAAGATGTAAGGTATATGGATAAACATTTTAGAGACTAGACCACTTAAAACATAAATGAGAAATCAATTCACATGGACCCTACAAAGGATATCTTCCCTTAGCCAAGACTATCACATGACTAGGGAAATTATGTCACTAATTAAGTAAGTGGAAACAAGCCTAAAAGGATTTGTCTAGAAGTTTATAAGACTTAAGAACATGCATCCAAAATACTATAAGACTCTACCAAGCAAGAAAAACATAAAAGGGAGAGAGGAAGAGGAAAAATATAATCATTTTACCCAAAGTTTGATTCTCGCTAATTCCTTATCGCTTTCTGATATGCTCCTTAATCCCCAAGTACAACCTACAATCACTATCAAAGAAACCTCCCTCAACCACTTTTGACTATAATGAAGAGTTCAAATGAGATGAAATACAAATGAAACATCAACTTCTTGAGGAATTTCAATAGAATGAATGAACAATACTTCCAAGTCAATAATACAATATATAACAATGGCACACTTAGTTAATGGGAGGGAAAGATATCAAATTTCCATTATGAAAGTGAAAGAATACAAATCAATACCTTATCGCATTTATTCAACTTATCAAAGTCAACGATCAAGTCTCTTTGATTACTCAAACAATCCCACTCTGATATTTTGAATGCATATAAGGATGATTCCGCTTGATGAAAGTAGCTTCCACAATTAGGGATATGTGACCAGAAAAAAGGGTTAATGACATGGATGGGAGATGAAGGGTGTGATGAATCTTGATTCCTCCAGCATAATCTTTCTACAACAGGTGTCCTCTCCTTGAACCATCTCATATCCTTTTATGTTTGATGGAGATAGTTGGAGTTACTTACCATATAGTATCTCTAAGAGTTACAATTATTCCAAATTGGTTTGAAAACTTCGCTCACTCTTCCATTTCAAAATTTTTATATTTTACAAATTTTTTTAGGCATTCATGACTTGCCCAATAAGAATATGTGAATGGTGCATGCTTTTCTAGTGTGTGTTCGGGTACATAGACTACTCCTAAAAGAATGAACACCTTGAGCAACCACTTCACACAAATAGATCACAAATCAACACACCGATCTTTGTTACGTGGTTAAAACCCTCGAGAAGGAAACAATCCATGACCCCAGCCAAATAGCTACTTGGAGCAATTTATTATGCAAAAGAAAGAAAGTTACATGAGCTTCTCATAATCGATCAACTAACCAAGGACCCTCCATGCTCTTTAAATAAATATCATGGACCAATTAGGTGTTAAGCCATGGATCAATGGTAGATATGATCTAAGAGAAGTTGAACCGTCAGATCACTCTATGTCTAGAACATATCGTGACCGTCATATTAGAATATTTACAAATGCGTACTAATGCATACTAAATAAACACACTTTTACCTAATGGATATATTACACAAGTTTATCTTAACTATCTCCTAAGTGTCTAAATATCCTAACATCCCCCCTTAAGGACACATTCCTGAAATCCTAACATAGACCAAAGTTTAGAAAACTTCACTTTTGTAAGAGACTTGGCGAAGATGTCTGCAATTTGATCATCTATAGAGCAATAGAGCACTTCAATAACATGATCATGAACAAGATTTCTGATGAAGTGCATGTGTAACTCAATGTGTTTGTTACGCTGATGTAGAATTGGATCTTTGGAAAGCTTGATGGAACTTTGATTGTTGCACCAAAGTGGAGTAGGCTGCTATTGCTCAAATCCAAACTCTAAAAGAATCTGTTGAAGCCATAAAGCTTCCTGTCTGGCATTAACTGTGGCTCGATATTCTGCTTCTTTTGAAGAAAAGCAAGAGCTTGTTGTTTCTTACAAGCCCAATTGACAGGTCTATTTCCCAGACTGAAAACATAACCTACAGTAGACTTTTGATCATCAGGATCACCAGCCCAATCTGAATCAGTGAAACCAACCAACAAAGGTTTCCCCCCTGTACTGTAATGAATCCCAAACTAAATTGTACCTCGAATATATCGAAGTATTCTTTTTGCTGCTTTCTAATGACTTTCATGACGAGTTTGCATATAATAGGCAACACGACCAATGCCAAAGGAAAGGTCAAGACAGGAATGAGTCAAGTATAAAAGACTACCAACAAGCTGACGATACAAGGCGGCATCTACTTTAGGGGAAGTACAAGTGGCAGAAAGTTTGACTCCAGACTGGAAGGGAGAAGGGGATGGTTTACAATCCTCCATGTGGAAGCGACGAAGAAGGTCACAAGCATATTTAGATTGGGAAAGAAAGATTCCTTTTTTGGTTTGCAAGAATTGGAGACCAAGAAAATAATGCAAATGTCCTAAGTCTGACATTTCAAAATTTTGCGTAAGACTAGATTTCACATGGGTTATAAGTTTAGGGTCACTACTAGTAAGGATAAGATCATCAACATAAAGAACAAGTATGATGAGATGGTTTCCTACTTTCTTTGTATAGACATTGGGGTCAGAATGGCATCTAGAAAAACCAGTGTTAAGGAGAAAGCTATCCATTTTGGCATACCAAGCTCTAGGAGCTTGCTTAAGGCCATATAAGGATTTCTTAAGGAGAAATACAAGGATAGAGTTATCCTGAACATATCCAGGAGGTTGTTCCGTATAAATTTCCTCCTGTAAATCACCATGTAAAAAGGTAGACTTGACATCCATTTGATGGAGTTCCCAGTTATGTAAGGCTTCAAGGGAAAGAAAAAGGTAGATAGAATTCATTTTTGCAACAGGAGAAAAGGTTTCATTGTAGTCAATCCCTTCAACTTGGGAAAAACATTTGGCAACTAACCTTTCCTTAAGTCTTTCAACACTTCCATCTAATGCATACTTAGTTCTGTAGACCCATTTACATCTGACAAGTTTTCTTCCTTTTGGAAGAGGAATAAGATCCCAAGTATCATTCACTATTAAGGAACGATATTCTTCATCCATAGATGCATCCCAATTTGGATTTCTTGAAGCTTTTGCAAAAGTTTCTGGATCATGATTATCATAAACTTGAGTCAAAAGAGAAGAGGCTCGTTGTTACTTAGAACGTGTTTGACGTTGATCTCTAGGATCACTGGCAAGATCACTAGCTGCTTCACATGTTGAACGGACCCATTGAGAAAGTATTGGTGCTGGTGCAATTGGAGGAACATGAGCAGGTGGAGGTGGAATTTCATCCTCACTGTCATCAACAGAAATTGGAGTTGGAAACCTGTCAAGGAAGTTGGAAGAAGAAGAAGAAGGCACAATCGTCGAATCACGCTCGTAGGCCAAAGATGACACACCTGCCAAGTTAGGCTCGCAGGTCATGAGATTTTCATCAAATTTAACATCTCTTCTAATAATTATATCACGAGAATGTGGTTAAAGAAGTCTATAACCTTTTATAGCTTCTGACTATCTAACAAATATGCTCTTTTCAATTTTAGGATGCAATGCTTTCTGTTTTTCATCTGGAATGTGAGCCCATGCTTCACAACCAAACACACGAAAGTGACTTACATCTGGTTTAATTTTATTCCATGCTTCTTCCAGTGTTATAACTTGTAAAACTTTAGTGGGTGTGCGATTAACTATGTAATTTGCACAATTTATGGCCTCAACCCAATATTGAAGACTTAGTCCCATAGATTGGATCATACAAATAGCCATTTATTTTAAAGTGCGGTTATTTTGTTCAGCTACACCATTTTGTTGTGATGTATATGGAACAATGTGTTGTTGTTGGATTCCTTGTTCAGTGCAGAAAGTAGTGAACTTGTTGTTAACATATTCTCCTCCATTATCAGATCTTAACTTAATAATTTGATGACCAGATTGTTTTTCAACAAGGGCCTTGTAGGCCAAGAACATGTTAAATACTTCGCTCTTAAGTTTTAGGAAGTAAACCCAAGTGCGTCTGGAGTAGTCATCAATACTTCGCTCTTAATTTTTAGGAAGTAAACCCAAGTGCGTCTGGAGTAGTCATCAATGAAAGTTAAGAAATATTTGAAACCAGAAAAGGATGCAAATGGAAGAGGGCCACACAAGTCACTATGCACAAGATCCAAAGGAACCGAGGCATGCCAAGAGGCATGTTTGTCAAAATTGTCCTGATGATGTTTTCCGAGTACATAATCGGAACAAACACCATCCTTGCAGGATACCATTGAAAGACCAGTCACCATATTGTATTTACATAGTTATTGCAATGAGTGATAATTTAAGTGACCAAATCGCTCATGCCAAAGTTTGCTCAAGTTATCACTATGAGCAACAAAAACTGAAGGAAAAGCTGATGACCCAAAGTTGTTAAATTTGTACAACCTGGTAATATCATCAAGAGTTCTAGTTTCAAGGAATTTTTGAGGATTTTTTATTACAACTTGGTGAGGTGTAAACGTCACAGTTTTACCTTCACCCAAATGAGTAATTTGATAGACTGATAACAAATTGCAGGAAATTTTTGGAACACACAGTACATCACTGAAATGACCATTTTCTACTGGAACTATTCCAGATCCTACAACACTTGGAGATTTATCATCACCAACAAATATTTGCTTGGTGTTACATTCATGCATAGTAGAAAAGATGGCTTGATCCTTAGCCATATGATAAGATGCTCCAGAGTCAATGAGTTATTCAAGTGAAGTAGAATAAGAAGATGCACTATAAGAGTAATCAGAAGCACAAAGTGCATGTCCATGAGAGGTAGATTCTAAAGACGAATCTAGGCTAATGTGGTGCTTCTTCATTGTTGCTTCCAAGGATGCCATCTTCTTGAAACACTTAGATTCATCATGATTATCTTTCCCACAAAAATTGCAATGACGCTCAGTCTTCTTTCCTTTTGGCTTGGATCCTTTGTCATTTTTTAAAGAAGGAGCTGAATGAGAGGGTTTGAGACCCTTATTGTTTGGCTTATTATTGCGAAAATTCTGTTTCTTGGGAGGCTTGGACTTTTCTTTCTGTTGGGACAATAAGGATTTCTCAGATGTATCTCCATTGTTAATTATTCCAAGATGAATGAGCTTATATTGCTCTCTAATTAAGGAATCACAAAATGATTCAAGACTAGGCTCTTGATAGCTAGCTGCAGTCAAGGATTCTTTCATGGAGTAGAATGTAGATACAAAAATAGAATATGCAGGTCCAAGTTTGGAAAGAATATTATAAATACATTATTTGTCTTCTTTCTTAATCTTGCATTTTGCACATAAAAGTCTAAGAGTTTTATACTTAGATAAATAGTCTTGAATGCATGAAAAATCATTTGGATTCAAGGACATCAACTAAATCTCAAGTTGATAACCCTGAATTTCATTGTGTTTACCAAACACATATTCCAACTTTTCCCAAGCTTGATCAGGTTCATCAATTACAGGATATGTGGAATCGTAAATCAGTAGAGATTGACATCCCAATCAATCCACGAGCTTCATCACGTTTATTTTCCCATTTAATTTTCTTATCATCTTCAGTGGGTTCTGTTTCTTTCCCTGAGGTTATCCTCAAAAGTCCCCTACTTTGTAGAACATCCTCCATATGAGATTTCCATGAGAAATAGTTAGAACTTATAAGTATAATATCACAAGGGGATGCCATACTGTAAATTAATGCCTGGAAGAATAGAAACTAACTATCTGGATGCAAAGAGCTCAAAAAAATATACGGTTTAAAAAAAAATGGCACTGAAAACTGATTCTAGATGATGAAGTTATGCTTGATCAAAGAAAATGTTGAAGATGTCTCCAATAGTGACGTGGCAAATATTAATTTAATCAAGTATAAAAAAGAACCCCCCTCTTCCCAAGATCAACCTTTGACAATCACTTTACAATAGAGTTGCTTTTAAGTGAATCACTTTTGTAGAATAAATGATGTTCATTTTTACAATAATATTACTTTTAAATAGTGCGACAATAAATTAAAAGACTTAAGTGACTCACTTTTTATTTTATTTTATTTATGTGAGATGCACTTTTACAATAAAGTAACTTGAAAATAGAAATTGCATGCACTAAAAAGTAGCTTAATAAGACTTAAACTCAAGACCTATTAAGGAATAAAGCAACTTTGGACCAAGTGAGCTAAGTTTAAAAGGTATATAAAAGAATGGAAAGAGGAATGTTTTTGTTTTGTTTTTTACTCTTCTATCTCGTTCTTTGTGCTTGCTTTTTTTTCTACAAATCACAAAAAAAACGAAAAACAATTTTTTTTTTCCACACAATGGGGTTAGATCTTGGTTAGCTTACTCGGAAAGTCTATGATTTCAAGTTTTCTCGTTGTTTTTTATTTGCCATGATCGTACAAGGTGCACGACAAAGAGCATACATAGCCAATAAAACAAGAAAAAAAACTTTCCCTTGTTGTTTCTGATTCGCCACGATCGCGCAAGGTACACGGCAAAGAGCATGCACAACCATGGAAGGAAATAGTCCAAGACAAAAATAGTAGAGATCTAATAATAAAACTGATAAAATATGAGAGATTTAAAAAAACAATAAAGCAAATCTGTCATTATAACATTATACCTTCAGATTTGTCGAAATAGGTGTTTCTGGAACAAACGGAAACAATTTTCGATGAAACAAATTTTTTTTCCAATGGAAATGGTGCTCCAGACGTAATGAAACAACTCCCACAGATCACAAATGCACAGAAAATCTAGAACCAGAAACCCTTTCAAAGTTTTGGCAACACCGGTTCTAGATCTTGATCAAAACTGAAAGTGGCTCTTCGTAAATGCTCTGATACCATGTTTGGGTACACAAGGTACTCCCAAAAGACCGAACACCTTGAGAAAATGCTTCACACAAATAAATCACAGATCAACACACCGATGTTTGTCATGTGGTTAAAACCCTCGAGAGGGAAACAGTCCACAGCCCCAACCAAATAGCTACTTGGAGCAATTTATTATGCAAAAGAAAGAAAGTTACACGAGCTTCTCATAATCGATCAACTAGCCAAGGACCCTCCATGCTCTTTAAATAGAGATCATTCACCAATCGGGTGTTAAGCCACAGATCAATGCTAGGTATAATCTAAGAGAAGTTGAACCGTCGGATCACTCTATGTATAGAACATATCATGACCATCGGATTAGAATATTTACAAATGCATACTAATGCATACTAAAGAAACACACTTTTACCTAACGGATATATTACACAAGTTGATCTTAACTAACTCCTAAGTGTCTAAATATCCTAACAGTGTGTAGGCATGAATGGGATATTTTATGGTTCAACTATGTAGGATGAAGGGTAATGAGTTAATAACATTATTTTAATTGTTAATGGCATCATTAGGAGTCAAACCATTAGCCTCTTCCATATTTTATTGTCCTCTTTTGTGAATGAATAGTGGCATTCAAGTGTCATTTTTTGAACCATCGTCATAGACAAAGAAGTGTTGATTTGAGCTACAACAATGGGAACTCACGGGTGGAGTTCAAAAAATGGAGCATCATTGTTAGAGAGAGGCACCATACTACTAAAAGGACAAAGTAGGGAGTAGAATCACCACTTGGGTTTGTGATACAAATGAGAAAATTTTAAAAGGAGAGAAAGAGAGAGAGAGAGAGAGAGAGAGAGAGAGAGAGAGAGAGAAGATCAATTACGACCTTAGAGTTGATTAGGTTCTATAGGGTGGTAAATTAATTAGGCTAATTACATTAGAGTTGAAACAACAAATAGGAATGAATAAAAAAAATTCAAAGGACGATGATCCAGTTATTTAGGTATGTAAATTAATTAGGATAACTAAATGAGAGTTCGACATGTTCAAATGAGGCCCATAATAACAAAATAACAACAGACAACAAACTAATTGGGATTAATTTATTGCATTCCTTCTAACAATTAATTCACTTAATTTTAGAAGAAATAATAAAGAGAAAAATGAAGAAACAAACCCACATAATGGTTGTAGATGTTAAATGTATTTGGGTTGAACATGAGTGATGTCAGAATATAGTGTTACTCCATCCAATTGACTTGTGAATGTTATTGCACCTTTCAAAAAAATAATTGGTTATAATCTCCAATACGATGCAATAAAACATATTACTATATATTAAATAATGAAACAATCAAGTGGTAGAAGTTACCTAATGTTCCCTCATAAAGGTGATGCTTTTCTTACCCAAAGATAATATATTCCTTACAATAATATAAGCCTTCAATGAAGAAACTAAATAAAAATACAAAGACACAATCTCTAGAGTGATTGGAGATGATAGATCCAAGTATCCCAATAGCATGTAGAAGGATATAGATCGAGATTCAACACTAATCTAGAAGTCTTCCTCTTAGTGAAGGATTGGACAATCAAAGAGCTAAGATAGGATTCAAAAGACGTTGCAAATAAGAGAGTAATACAAATAGTTTAGGAAATGACTTCAATGCATAAACTCTAGCTTAGACATTGGGCAAGGTATACCATATATCGGAAGTGTATCACATGTTTTAATCATTAACCATTGGTTTGAGCCCTACATAGCAAGTATTTCTTTCAAAAGAACAATTTGTTCTACATGTTGTCACTTATAGTCATGGTATGGCCTATAAAGGCTATTGTACACTTGGCACTATGAATATCATAAAAGAGGCAAGGAAGGTTCGACCTATTGAACTACTTACCAACATAGATCCATCTTAAAAAAGATCTACTGAGAGGCAAAAGGGATTAAATCTCTTGAGTTGCAAAATCATTTTTAGAGTGGAAATGTTGAGAAAGTGTGTAATGCAATGTTTATGGTTTTAATTTATCTAATTTGTGTAGTTTTATTTATATTCCACTCTAAATATTTTAAATCTAAGTTGATTCGACATGTTATTTTTTATAATATTTTATTATTTTTTATAAAGGGAACTTGTTAGCTCTAGGATGAGCACATAAGAAGTTACATGTCTCCCTCCTACTGGGTTGTTGAATGTGTCTCTTCAACACAATTAAGTGTGCCCAAATGAATTTGGTTTATCAAGGACTTGAGATGAAGGAACCCAACTAACCATGTTCTAGATCATGGGCACAATATCGAAAGAAAGATCCCAACCATCACAAAAGTATCCCAAATGGGTTTCAAATGTACAAGAACAACTTACTCCAAGCCAAATATGTATTGTGTCAACAATGATCCAACTATTATGATGCTTTTCCTAAGAAATAAAAGAATGACAATTGTGCATTAGAGTGTCGATATGTTGTGTTTTATATTTTTCCATCGCTACTGATACAACTAGAGTGTTCCTATTTTAAACGAAGGCAACTACCTTAAGAATTGAATTATTACTAGCCTTAAACTTTTGCCACTAGCGAAGCAATGTTATTTTCACACGATTGCAAGGTTCGAAGTTCCTATAAAATCCAAAGCATTCAAAGCCTGAACATACCTATGATTGGCATTGCCTTTAAGATAGATGTCAAAGACATCGTAACCCACAAGGACTGATAACATGAATAACAGGAAAACCCAATGTCATGTGAGTTTGCTTACCTCGTCAAGCTTATCATCAAAAGGATCAAAACATCAATGTTTCCACTGCTACATATATAGGAAGTATCTTAGTCCCAATAAGGTATAATAAGGTATAGTAGAGGACTTCCAAAATTCAACATAGTTTCTCATCGAAATGCTTTCAAATGTCCTTAAGCTAAGCTTATTACAACTAAGAGGTTACTATAAGTGTATACATGGAAGAACCAAAATTCAAAGACAATAGAATGTCCAAGTGCCAATGCATTTCCAATGAAATTGTCTAAAACAACAACACATTGCACTTTTTCTGGTGTTTTTTTCTAGTGAAGTTCCAGCAAGATTCCACAATATTCCATGGAGGGCAGAGTTTCAAGGATGTGATGGTCGAGTTTCACTATAGAACTCTACGCTAAGGTTTTGGCACATTTTAAATCAACCTAGTTACTCAAAATGGAGCAAAGATTCAGATCTCTCATTAAACTCTACCTACATCGAATTGCCCAATTTAGACTCAAAAAGTGCAAACAAAATGCAAAATGTTGAGTTTTTAGAGAACGCCATTTCAAATGCAAACAACGTTGTTATATGCTTGAACAATGACACAATGGATGCAAGACATGGCTTAGATATTGAGAAAAGACTCGCTCTTTTTTTCTTCACAACTTAGAAGAGACTCGCTCTATGAAACGGAGAAATCAGTCAGGGGAAACATGGAAAATAAGTTTGGCATATCTAAAAGTCGTGGGCATGTTACCTCCTCACCTATGTCTCTCCATAGACATCCCCAATATTGGACTGATTTGTATCATTAATTTGCATTTCTAGAACGTATTTCTAGAATGTTTGCCAACCATGGTACAGGTCTTTGCAAAGTCAATAAAATCGTATTAAAAGGACAGACAAGGTTGGCCGGGAATACAACTTTAATGACATGCCGTGGGATGAGGCTCACACTTTATCTTGCATAGTCAATAAAAACGTATTAAAAGGACAGATAAGGTGGGCCGGGAATACCACTTTACTGAAATGCCGTGGGATGAGGCCCACACTTTATCTTGCATATCTATGGGAAACTCAATGGTGTAGCAGACAGTTTTTCCAACCATGCCATTGGAATTTTTAGTAGGAGCATAATGATGGTATGTTGATAGATTCAGGATCTTCGAATATTTATTAGAGTTAGTTGCTTTATTTAATTTTTAATTTGGGTATAGCCATTAACTATGATACTTGTTATTCGAGTAAATAATAATTACTCATTATTGAATATAATGATTTTTTTGAGAGATGACAAATGTGAAATCTTTTTATACAGTTTTAGATTGTCAGGTTATAGATTAACTGTATTGAAAAGTTTGAGCAACTCTCCCTATTAATATAACTTTGATACAACTTTTATAATTGAAAGTTGTTTTCAACTGTGTGAAAAGAAAAAAACACTTTATTTCTGTGTATTCTGTCTATACATTGCATGCATACCAATAGATGACACTAACCTTGCCCTGGGCTCAAATTCAAAAGTCATGGTGGTGCTTTTTTTCCATTTCTTTTCCGGGGTACAAAAAGTATTTGTCTGCGTATCAATTGAGAATTCTAATCTTGCATTGGTGGTATTTGTCTGCGTATCAACTACTTTGGGCGTAGATCAAATGTCATCGTGATTTTTTTTTGTAATTATAGATATTATATTTATGGATTATGCTAAAATTAATTAATTTTAATTTGATGGCTGTTACAGGTTCTTTACTAATTGTTGGATCTAAAAATGCTAAGATTTAATAATCAATAATGAGTGCAAAAAATATTTTACATGCAGCAGAGTAATAAATGCTGCGGAGGTTAGCAGCACAGTTGCTGCGGCTGTGGGGCACAACAACCGTGGGATTTGATCTCACTGTTGATCCAACAGTTGTGCTTCACAGCGCAGCAGCATTAATTGATACCCTGCGGGGTGTTTATTCTCTCAGCACTGTAGTCCAACAGTCCACAGTACAGCCGTCACAGCATTTATTATTCTACTACATGTTAAATATTGTTCTCCAATAATAACCCTGCTGCAACAGTAAAGGCGATCAATACTCTACATGCAGTAGAGTATTTAATGCGATGGTGGTCGCATTGTCCACCGTCGGATCCGTTCCAAAGAGCGATCCGACGGAGGACAGTGCACCGCCGTCGCATTAAATACTCTACTACATGTAGAGTATTGTTCATGTAAAGTATTGTTCGCCAACAGTAAAGCATTGAGCATGTTGCAACCATCATTGCTTTACCGCAACTGAGTAATGATTACCTACGACTTTGCTTCCTAACACCATGCAATGCATCTTGCTCAGTGATGATTCCCTACGGATTCGCTTTCTAACACCATGCAATGCATCTTGCTCAGCGCTGTCAATTGAGGCGTGGGAGTCGGGACAGCCGACCATCTAATCACCACGCCCTATTTATCCCAAATTTAACCAAAATTCGGCCTTAAAATTGCAATTTGTGCAATTCTGCAACTTCATGAATCACAAATTTTATTATTAGATTAATTCGAAACAGTCTAATTTCGAACTTTAAATTGCAATTGGAGTAGTTGTTCAATTTCGTCAATCAGAAATTTTATTTTTAGACTAATTCAAATGGTCGAAAAATCATGATTTGGGCAATGAATGACCTTTTTTAATAATTCTTCTCTTTAAAATAGGTAAACGTTGTATATTTTTTTTTTCCATTTTTCATGAGAGTTAAAATCCAGTTTAAAATTTTGGAATTTGCATGAGTGCTCAATCTATTTTTAAATGCAATTTAAAATTTTGGAATTTGCATGAGTACTTAATTTTTTTTAATATAAAAAAATACAAAAAAGTAGTGATTCCATGAAAGATTTTATCACTAAATTACAGTATTATGTATATTATGGAAAAGTCCAGAAAGCCAACTCCTTTTTGATGCATGTCTGGTCTTTCTTTTCTAGTTACAATTCCCATCGTGATGGAAGCACTAAAAAATTGCAGTGATTCCATGAATGATTTTATCACTAAATTAGAGTATAATTTATGGAAAAATCCAAAAAGCCAGCACCTTTTTTTTTATGGATGTCTGTTCTTTCTTTTCCTGGTTACAATTCTCATTGTGATGGCAGCAATGATTTTGTATGGACAGCTATTTTTGATAGATGTCTTTTCTTTCTTTTCCTAGTTACAATTCCCATCGTGATGGAAGCACTTAAAAAAGCTAAAAATAGTGATTCCATGAAAGATTTTTATCACTAAATTACAGTATAAATAAAAAAAAGCCAACACCTTTTTGATGGATATATGTTCTTTCTTTTCCTGGTTACAATTCCCATTGTGATGGTTATAGATTTTAAAGGCAAAAATTCATTCTTTTTAATGAAAATATAAAATTTATTATAATTCAGTTGTCTCTTATAAACATACGATTGACTCAACCCAACCCAGTGTATAAATATATGACTTACTCAACCCAATTATTAAAGGAAACAAAAATCCATCCAATAATTACAACAAAAATCTATCATTATTTTTATTTTATTATTATAATAAAATTCATTGAATATGCATGCAAGAGTTTATTTCATATTAAATATTTTATTAACTATCCCAAAACATTTCGCCTCTCTTGTCTCCACGTCAACTTGCAATGCCATTACTTCTGTTTTTTCTGTCATTTTTTTTATATTTTGGTTTGCAAGAAACACTTTTAAAGTAATTAATTAAGACATTTTCAAAGTGATTATATATAACACTATGAAACTACGCATTGGGAACACACCCGCCAGAAGGATCACTACTTGCTCAGCATTTTATACTTAAGATCGAGCAAAAAATACGGTGTTTCAAAGCCATAATTTCTTACTTTAAAATTGAAATCGAGCCAGAACAATGGTGTTGTAAGGCTGACAATCCAATCCAGGTATATACCATTATTCGCTCACTTTCATTAGTTTCAGCTGGGAGCCTTAGCTAATTATGAAACAGGGATATGCCCTAGTCCACTTACTTGTTCAGCGCATTACCGCAGGGAAGATATGGCAGCCCAAGCTGTGGGTTATTATCACCCTTCTCTCAGAAACAAAAATACATACACGCAAAGCGCTGCCCAGAGAGCTCAATCTCCGTCATCTCGGTTTATTGGCTTCTTGAACTGGCATCACTGTTCAAAGGTTAGAATTCATTCGATCTGTATATGTATATGCAGTTTGACTCCGTGAGTTCGTACTCTTCATATTTACTTCTATTCCGTGTATGTTTTATAATTTAATCGAATGACGTTATCTGGTGTGAGATTTGTTTTAATTTACTATTTTATTTTCTTGGTGGACTGGTATGAGTTGAGCAAAGCACCCGGTCCCATGACCTAAAACTTCTTCTCTCTAATCGAATGTTGAATTTCTTGTTCTTGGGTTCTACCATGAGTGTTCGTTATCTCAGTCTTATGACCTAAAATTTCTTCTGTCTAATGTTGAACTTCAAAGGATTATGATGGCTTGCTTATTTCTATTGCTGATTCCCTCTATCCAACAGGCATATCTCTATTGCTGATTCCCTATCCATAGGGCAAGGAACAGAATCAACTGTACTATTCTTTATTCCTTGCCTGTTGGACAGAGGGAATCTGCAATCCAGATAAAAATGGCCAGTCTAAGATGAGGTGCTGGTTACCGGGGCAAGGAACAGAATCAACAGTACTATTCTTTATTCCTTGTCCAACACTTGCCTGTTGGACAGAGGGAATCTGCAATCCAGATAAAAATGGCCAGTCTAAGATGAGGTGCTGGTTACCAGCTGATTTAAATTGTTAGTTACAGATTTGAAAATGAAATAAATTAGGTCTTCCCTTTCTTCCGCCGTGAAACAATTAGAGCTAACAACAATTTCACATGGAGTTAGTTTTTTAGAAAAAGCTTTTCGTGTTTCTTCTTGAAACATTTAACCCTCTGTCTTTCCCAGAAAGCCCACGGCCTATTCCTTTCCTACAGTAAGCTTTTCGTGTTTCTGCTTGAAACATTTAACCCTCTGTCTTTCCCAGAAAGCCCACAGCCTATTCCTTTGCTACAGTAAGCTTATCTCTTAAGTAGTTATAGCAGAAATACATGGATGAGGCGATGGTACCATAGAGCAGAGATATCAATCATGGGGTGAAAGCAATGGCGAGGTTTAGCCTATTGCCTAGCAGGTAGGGTGTCAGTTGGATTTCATAAGATTTAATGAACACAATGTAGGCTGCAAAGACATTAATTGACCTAAAACAAGCTAAATATTGATAACCAAGTTCCATATTATGTTTACATGTAACTAAGGAAAAAATAAAACAATGCATAGTTATTCTGCTTTACTAAAGTGAAACTTACTATTGATCGGAGAGAATCATGATAGGTTACCAATTTTTTTGAGCAAACAAGTATTTAATATTTTCTATGAGAGCAAATTGTGTATTTTTTAAATATAATTATTTTTTATGTTTATAAAAAAAAATGATATACAGTATTTTAAAAAGGAATGATTCATATTATCGTTTATATTTCAACCATTTATTAGTTATTCATTAAATATGTAAAACAGTAACGGTTCATATTATTGTTTATATTGAAACATTTATTACTTCTTCATTAAATATCTTGAACATGTGTGTCATTATATGTGAATGAAATTTGTTTCGGTGGATCAATACATCGACCATCTTTCTTGACACGTATACAAACATATAGTCTCAACGATTTGTGTCATCCAACTCTTTATGGCTCGACTAGAATGTCGATTTGTCCCATTCAACTCTTTATGGCTCCACTAGAATGTATCATTTGTAGAGAATGGCCATCCACTGTAATAAATTGGAATATAAATACCAATGGTTATCATGTTGTACCCCACTATGATTACTGATGAGAATACCCCTAGCCTCATTAGCCTTGTTTCTTTGTCAGAGATTGAATTTGCTTTGAAATCTTTCAAGAAGGATAGGAGTCCAGGACCGGATGGATGGCCTATTGAGTTTTATTCACACTTCTTTGATCTTCTTGGGAATGATTTACTGTTTGCCGTTGAATCTGCTAGGGTTTCGGGCTTTATCCCTCACTCGCTGAACTCTACTTTCTTGGCCCTCATTCCTAAAAAAGAAAATCCCTCTACCTTTGCTGATTTCAGGCGTATATCTTTATGTAACCTGCTGTATAGTGATCTCTAAAGTCTAGCTGTTAGGCTTAAGCCCTTCTTGGACTCTTGCATTTCTTTGGAACAGTATGGTTTTCTGAAAAATCGCTAGATTGTTGAACCTATTGGCATTGTTCAGGAGACTCTCCATACTGTAAAGACCAAGAATACTAGTGCTCTCTTCCTCAAGTTGGACTTGATTAAGGCTTTTGATCGTGTGAACTGGTCCTTCATCCGTCTCATACTCATTCAGATTGGGGTACCCCTCTTGGGTGTTAATTGGATCATGGGATGCCTTACATCTGTAAATTTTGCTGTCCTCATTAATGGTACACCCTCTAAGTTCTTTTCAGCTTCCCGTGGGATCAAATAAGGTTTCCCTTTATCCCCATTGCTCTTTATCCTTGTCATTGAAGGGCTTAGCCTCTTAATCTCTGATGCTAGAGAACATGGTCTCATTAAAGGTATTCAAGTCACATCATCTCTTGCCCTCACACACCTCATTTTTGTGGATGATGTGATCCTATTGGGAACTGGCACTTTACAGGAGTGGATTGCTTTTGATGTTATACTGAGCACCTTTTGCAAGGCCTTGAGGATGCTCATTAGTTTGGATAAATCATGCTTTCTCCACTGTAATATGGATGCTGATATCCTCTCTGACATTGCACGGGTCTTGACCTATAAGATGCAACCTATTGCCTTTAGTTTTAAGTATCTCGGCTTTTACATCAAACCACTCGGGTATAAGGTCTGCGATTGGCACTGGTTGATTCTGAAGTTTGAAAACATGATTTGTCACTGGGCACACAAGATGCTCTCTATGGGAGGTCGTCTCATTCTTGTTCAAGCTGTACTGACTAGCATACTGGTATATTGGTTGGGACTTGCCCCTATACCTGTTTCTGTCTTACACAATCTTAGAAGCATTCCCTTTTCTTTCCTTTTGGGCTCCTATATCAATAAACGAAGGTACCATCTTGCGAACTGGCAGACTCTCTCATGGCCGAAAGAGAATGGGGGTTGGGGCATTATGAATTTGATCTTGTTTAGCATTGCTTTGAGACTTATGAATTTTTGGATGGTTCTGTAGAACAATGGTTTATGGCATCGGGTTCTCATTAGCAAATACTTGAAGAACGTCTCTGTGGTGGATTGGCTCAGAGGTAAAAATTTTAGCACTCGTGGGGTCTCCATTATTTGAAAGGGTTTCTTACAAATGCTACCTTGGTTTGGTAGATGTCTTTCCTGGCAGGTGGGCGACAATCATGATGTTTTTATCGGCATCGATTCGATCATTGGGGTTACCAGCTCGCTCTCTATCCCTGATGGATTACGTACTTATCTCGAAGACCTGGATATCACAACTCTCTCACAAGCTTGTAATACCATGCCTGGTACTCACCATTATTGGCTTTCTACTGAAGATCTATATATTGATGGGAATTGGAAAACTGCCTGGGATACCTTTACGATAGGTTTGGAACTCAGTGGAATTTGACTCAACACGCAGTCGGATGCTTTGATTTGGGCTTACAACAAGTGTGATGGTTCAATCTCTGCTAGCTTAGTTTATGACAACATTGTAAAGTCTTTCTCTCCCTCGTCTAGCAGCAGATTACTAGCTCTTATCTAGTGTGGCATGCTTCCTAGGAAAATCAGTTGTTTTATTTGACTGGCGTTGAAGGAAAAATTTCTTACCTGGGATAACCTCCAGAAACGAGGTTGGACTAGTCCGGGTATCTATCCTTTGTGATTAGTACCAAATTTCTCCATCATTACAAGCTGAAAATCTTGGTGTGTTTCTGGAAAAATGGACTGATAGTTTATCCATTTACTCTACATGCTGCTATCTTCCCTTTCACATGGTGTGGGCTATCTGGAAATCCCGAAACCTACTCATATTTGAGAAGAAAAATTTGTCTGTCCTGGGCATTTTACAACAAATCTCCTACTCCATGCAGGTATATGGTCCTCTATCACTCGAGATAAAAAAGAAAAGAGCTGTTGGGCTCAGTCCAACCTTGGTCTATCCTTGTGGTTTCTTTGATGGGGCTTCTGCAAAATATGTGGGTGGAGTTGGTTACTGCATATTTTTCAATGAGTCACACTCATTTGAGTATGCGCCGGGGGTGGGAAATAGCACCAACACCAAAGCAGAATTCGTTGGCCTATGGGCTATTATGCTTTCTTCCCAAATGATGGGGATTCCCACACTCAATGTGTACGGTGACTCTTCAGTCATCATCAATTGGGCAAAGGGATCTACTGCTCTTACCCCTCTTGAACTATCACATTGGTTTAGGGAAACTAGAAAGCTCAGCTCATGCTTTCTAAAATTGTCTTTCAGCCATATCTACCATGAACATAATCAGATTGTAGACCGCCTCTCAAAAATGGATCTTTCATTGAATCCTGGTATTGGTTGTTTCTCTGAATTTTTTGATGGCCATTTGGTCACTCATGACTCATTTAAGCTTTTTTAGCTTGGTGCGGGAGCTTACTCCCCTTTTATTCCACCTTTTTGATGTTTTGGAGCGAGCTCTTTTTGATTGATTGCTCTGCCCTCTTTGGCTCACGGTGGATATGGTTATGGTGAGACAATTATTATTGATGGGAACATTATTTATGTTGATCTGCTATCGAACACCTCCTCCATTACTTGTTAAGTTGTGACTTGTTCATGAATGAGCAGTCTGTAATTATCGATGTAATCCATTTCTTGGGGTAGGCACATTAGATGCCCATTGATTCTTAATAGAATATCAAGGATAGGATTTTTTCTTCTTGAAAAAAAATTGGAATATAAATACATATAAACATTTAAACCATGTGAAGGTTTTTATTTATTTAATTAATATAATATATATAATTTACCTATAAGATGGAGCTTGTTTCTTATCATTTTCAATCATTTCACCATGCATAAGACATTTTTTTTGGAACATAGGAACCTTTTCTTCATCTTTTACCATGGACTTATGGAAAATTTTGATTTGGAAATATGGAAAATTTTAAACAGTTATAATTTTCTTATAGAAGATTTAGCTAATTTTATTAATTTTTAAATTTTTCATTTTTTAGTTGAGGAATCAACAACTAGGGTGATGCTCATACTTGCGTGAAACATGATCGATTCCTGCTACCATTATACTCCTAGGTGCACCCACATAACCCATAAATATAGGGCACGAGATAATTGGGGTTTGAACCTCACACCTCTTTACAATATGTCATATCATTTGACATTTAATCTCAAATTTTCAACCATTAAAAGTTAGGCAAAATTTTAAGGATTTTTTATAGTTTATTGACAATTTTGGCAATTTTATGGTTAAAAAATGTTTTCCCATGGAATTTGGATGAATCAATTTATAAACAAATGGAAATAGGTGAATATTTTTTTGGAAGAAAAAGGTTGAAAATTAACCAATGGGCTAGTTTTCGCACCTAAATTTTTTTGTGTTTAGAGAGGGAGAAACATGTAGCTCTCTATTCTTTACAAGCCCCCTCCAAGTAAAATTGTGGACATATATGATTACCATAAAACAAATGGCCATGAATTGTTGGAAAGCCTCCTTTCTCACTCCTCTCATGGGAGAAAGCTATTCTTGTAGAGAGAACCTCTATTTGGTGACAAATTTTATAAGAAGCTTGTATACATTTTAGGCACGATAAATTTTTTAACATGATTTAAATTCTATTCACAATGTAATGATGCCTCGAGATGTTTCTCTCAATTTTCAATTGACTTGGATCGTAAAAAAATGATCATTGGTTTCTAGGTTTATCAAAATTCTTCCTTCATATAAGAACAAATTTTAGTAATTGAATGAATGTTTTCTACGAGCTTAGATGAAACCCTTTCTATGTACTATCCTAGAAGTTTCGTTATTCATTGTATATTTCACTTAGAAGAAAAATTTATTGTTTTTTTAGACATGGTCAACTTTGATCACTCTCCACAATTTGGTATTCTTATATATATTCATCAATTCAAATAATTGTAAATATGTACAATGACAATCTCCTCTCTCTTTTTACTTTCATATTGCTCCTTCTCTTATGTGTGAGTATTTACATCATTGATAATTGTACTCAAATAAACTAGTATCAAAGCCCAACAATCATGGCCTCTAGATGAAATTGAACTCCCCACCTTCCATCCTTACTAGAATGCTCACTCTTCAAATTGATTCGATTAATGCCCTAGATTTAGTATCCTAGTTAATGGTTTTCCACCTCTTACCCTCAACAAGATCTACTCATATTTGTTTTTCTAGCTCTTATGGCTAGTGGGAGCACTCCTCCATGAGAATCGCTTGGATGGGTTCTCATTTTTATTAATTTTGGAAATTATCACTATTTTTCATGGTGTAGGCTCTCATAAAGTCACTGTGACTCTCCTAGTGCAGTTCCTCCTTCAAATAATCCATATTGACTTGAAGAAGAGGTGGATGAGAGGAATATGCACATGGCTCAACCAATATCACTACCATTTAAAATATATTTTCTACTATATATGAAAACCAAAGGATGACATAATAAGTAATGATAATGTTTCAAGAGATTCTCCCAAAATTGTTCATGCGTATATTTAGTACAAATCCTAGTACTATCAATTCTTCCCAACCGGAGGTGAAGGTATAAATACCTATGTTCGATTAGTGGTAGACTTGTAGCTTCAATGGTTATAAATTTTGTTCTTGAATACGCAATCTATAGGCACATTCCAAGCCTCAATATTATACAACTTATGTGATGAAGATCCTCACTTTTGAGGTCTATATTGAGGAAATTTATCTTGATTCGTGACATAATCATCATAAATCATTGGTTCATGAAAATAAACAAATACCCTAATGGGCTGACTTCAAATTTTCCATGCAAAAAATATTATACC